>DVVJ01001940.1:0-10460 GCA_018234505.1 Junonia neildi neildi
GGGTTATGTGAGATTGCACTCACTAAAACCCCCTGCGATGGCCGCCACAGCACGGAAAACGGAGAGGCTACGGGATGGCTTTCGCAGCACGTCCGCGGCCTCTCCCGATAACATAGAGCCTTAGCTTGTTATATGTCATTTGCTTATTATTCATTAGGGAACAGGTACAAAGTGGGGCAATTTAAAAATACTATTAATTATTTTATGTTGTGATTTTTCTCCTTTTAACGCTAAAAGCTGATGAAGCCTACTGAAGAGAAAACACCATATTCAAAAAATAGAGCTTTATTAGAAGAACGTAACACAGCCTGTACATGTCCTACAGCTGGTATGCCCACCTCCTCTTCTCCACCACCACCACGCTGCTCCATTGCGGATTGGTGGATATACATGTGTCAGAATTTCTTCCAGCACATGTAGATTTCCTCACGATGTTTTCCTTCACCGCCAAGCTCGAGATAAATTTAAACACAAATTTAGCACTTGAAAATCCAGCGTTGCTAGCCAGGGTTTGAACCCTAGACCTTTGGTTAAGATCCACGTGTTTGCACCATCTCCATGGCCATCTCGGCTCCTATTATATGAAGAACTAAGTTATAATTTTATTCTCACCAGTGATAAAAAATACTTTGAAGAATTATCATGTCAGGATTCTAAAACACGTTTATCCGTCAAAAAAGTAGTTTGGTGGATAAAGCTCCTTTTGCCTCAGAATAAAAAGAGTCTTTTTATCAACACGGTGGGACGTTTACTCGTACGTTCTAAACTATTTCCAATAATTGGTCAATTGAACATGGCGAAACTATAAGCGTTCCGTTTTGACTACGGAACCCTAAAAACGAATCTAAGACTTTAAGATACGAGTATAAAAGGTCATTTTTACCAATTTTTTTACTCGTTATAAGATGTACGTCGCATGGCAAAATTATACTTTCTTAAAATGTATGAATGATGAAAATATAGATAGCTATACCGTTAAAAATGTAGTACCTGGGGGGTCTTGTTAATGAGCAGGCAAATTTTACACAAGTTAACATATTTTGTTCATTAAAAATATGCATGGCGTATCATTTATAAGAAATATGTTAAAACGCATTTTAAGTGCTGAAACAGCTGTTGACAAGAGGCATAAAAGATTCGAGACAAGTCACTAAAAAATTAATAATAATTTTTATAGATCAATAATATCATATTTTAAATTTAATTTATTTTAATTTGTCAATATGATCGTCATGAAGAATTCATAATACAATTACAAAGCAATCACACAGATAAATAATACAAACGATGATAACGCCGTGACAGCTGACATTCGGTGACATTTCAGAATGGCGGCAAATTGAAAAAATACGAATGTCAGTAGTATTTAAAAACAGGTGGCGAAGAAATAAAAAAAATGCAAAATTTATAAGAACATTTAGTACCCTTTTAAGATTTGATTAATGGAAAATAAACTTAATATTCGACGCGATAAGTTTCAATTTCGTATAATTATAATGTGTCTGTAAATTAAATTTCGCAGTAAGGATTTTCTACACCGGGCCTTTGACATTGATAGTGGAAACAAACTTAAAACGGAAATGAGCAAGCTGTTTGTTAAACGTTAAAAATGCAAATGTCAGCGTATAATTGCTTGTAAGCCTTATTAATATAATTAATGTGCAATGTTCGGATAACTTGTGTATCTGTTTTATAGCACATAACTCAAGAATAAATGTTTAACAGTAGGAATGTTGTAATGGAGAGCTTTAAATTACTCATAATTTAAAAAAAAATATATAATTACGGGGTTTCTAAACGCTACTTATAATTAATAGTTGTGATAAACGCTAAATAATAGTTTTTTAAACGTTGAATGACGTGAACTAAAATTAAAGATTAGCACCGTCATTTATTTCGATAACAAATTTAGTTTAAATTAACTAAGCACGTAAATCCATTAACATAATAAAATGCGAGTCACTCGATCGATGAAAAATTGAAAAGAGAAAACATTACTTCTAAATCTAAATCCTTGATAATATACCACTTATTATTATTATTTATTTATTTCACACACTAAATGATCTAAAACAAGATTTCTAGACATACATAGATACTTACCGATCATCTAAATCCCTTCTGACGTTCAAAAACAACGCAACAATAAACTTGACCATAACAAAACGTCTAGAAATTTCTTTTTGACAGTTATGCAATACATTTTTAGTCTATGCTCACAAAGGCTGTCAGCACCATAGCTAAAGCTGACCATAAACAAGTACAATCAGCGTGATTTAAGCCACCCTAAAGGGCACAAGGATTTACGGGCGGAGCAATCAATGAGCTTATTTTGACATTTCATTATATTGTTTGACATCTTCATATCTCAGTTATTTATGGCGACTGTACCTCGAGGTGTTTGCATTTTACCCGTTTTCGTTGCAATGTTACTATTTCAAATTTGACGTGCATTTTAATGGGCGCTTAAGCTCTTTGTTGTAGAAATGTTTAAAAACTTCTCTAGTATTAATATTTTAAGAGTTGTTTGTGCGCTTTTAACAATAAATGTACTACTACATAGGTATATAATAGTGTACTTGAGAGTATAAAAGAATATAAGGAATAAAATTCAAAACAATAGATGAGACATCAAGTTGGAGACACAACGCAAATATAAAATAAAAAATAATAGAGTGACATGACTTAGAAGTCATTAAGATGACTGATAGATAGCTGATAGATGCTGTTAAAAAAAGGAGAGGTACCGGCATTTATATTTATTATTTATGTTTTATTTATTTAGCACCTATTATTTGCACACCTAAAAAAAATATACAGAATAATACAGTATTTACAACTAAATACAGCGGTGAAGCAAGAGGCGGTCTTATGACTTATAAGACATTTCTTCCAGACAACCTTATGTTGTGTATATATTTACTATAATTTCACTACCTCCTATTAATTTTTATCCTTGATTCCCTTTTAACTTGGTAACATATTTATGGCCTCTTTTATGCAAGTCTTCATCGTAAGTCTTTATGACCATGTAACATCAAATGGACTGCTCGTTCGGTGGTCATCACAGCTACTTATTAATTAGTAACTTACACGACAACGTCAAACAAAATAATTACCGGACATATAAAACACGAATACAATACAATAATTATTGTCTAAAAACGTAAAAGAGAAACCATAAAACATAAGAAAAGGTGGAACTTTTCCTAATTAAAAGTTATAGCGCAAAAACGCTACATGGCTAGCGACACACTTTTGGCGTTAAAATAATAAAAAAAACTACATTCAAACCGCCATTTAAAGTCATTCTGCGTATTATGCGAAACTGCAATGACAATTACCCGAAAAGAAATTACAGCTGCCGCACGTAATTATCGATTACAATCGTCGAATCGATTCCGATCATAATTGATTGAGCGCACGAGCCATTTTTCGGAGTAAACGATATCGATACGAATAGGTTTCACTCGATTATATGCCTTAGATAGTTGAAAATATGAATCAGAATAGAGCGAATACGAGCTTCGTTTCCAAATTCAAGAATCTATCGATATTTTCGAATAGCAATCGAAGGAATTTTAGACCTTACGACTTGGGCATAGAATTTGAAATTGCTCGAATGTATACGACGAGTACTTAGAGAAGATGTTTTATGATGCAAGCGATTTTAGTTCTTACGCCTAATGAATTTAAAGACTATATTGCCTTGTGTTGTTTTTTATAGGAAATCGATCGGAGTTTCGGAATTCGACATTCAAATTTAATAGCCGAAAGTTATGATAAGCTATCGAAACCGTAGCACACTTATGCCATTAAATCGATTAACTCGATTATTGTCTATCGTTTATTATAATTGTAACAATTTTTTTTATCTGTTCGACGATGGTGGCTTATTTTACTGAATTTTTATTATATGGAATTTGGTATCGATTTTATTTATACATATTAGGTTAATTTTCTTGTTGTATAATTTCTTTTTGTATTTTCATTTGTTTTATAGTTATATCTAAAAAATATGATTGGTATATAAATAATTTTATGTTATATAGAGAACAATTGGAGAGATTTCCCCTCGCAAGTAGAGTCAAAACTCAAAAGTAAAATCTTACAAATCCAACGGGTAAACTAACGCAATACAACCTCAATTAAGAGGTATTAAAAGAAAGTAAAAAAAAAAAAGGTATGTCACTTCCACATTCAAGACAATTCTAATTATGAGAGACGGTCTAAGCGACCGTGGTGCCGTCTATGGAGGAATCTTTGCACAGCGTGCGAAGCAACCCATTGCTCAACTGGCTAGAGCACCTGCCTCGGCAAGGCAGAAGGTGCGGGTTCGAATCCCGCTGGGTCGCGAATTTTCGATTTGATGTTTAAATTTAGTATTATTTCCCCACGTGTGGAATAAGACGGAATAATAAATAAACAATTCTAATTAGCCATAGCCATCAAATGCGAAAAGTCATCAAGCCACTTATGACGTATAGATACATACTAACAATTTATTATACATTGGCAAATCCTCACCTCCTAACAGAGCTTAACCAACCCAAAAAATCCATTATAAATTCGCACCACCAAATCTCAAAACATAATATCAAACAAAACCCCATAACGAGAGAATGATTCACGTTTCGAAATAAACAGTTGACAAAGAGCATTTAAAAAGGGCCGATGTATCTTTAAAAATAAAGGTGAGGAGCCTTCTGTAACAGGAGTACATCAGATAGTGGGTTTTAATTGAGCTACACTCGTGTTTCTGATTTATAACCCGGCCCCGCCAAAAGTTATTTTCATTTCGCGCCTGACGGTTTTTACACACGGCTCCAGTGAGCATAAAATTCATGTTGTTAATAATTCATTGCTATTATTGTAAATGGGAAAATGAGTAGCTCTGTCTGGCTATCTGTTCGTCTATCTATCTGGTGTTTGGTAATTTCGATAAATTTTGATATGAAGGAAGATATGGAGGAGCTCAGTGAAGAACATAGGTTACATTTTGGGGCAATGTCATACGGTCAAAGTCGCGAAATCATAATGTTAGTATAAATGTGCTTATTTAATTTAACTTATTACCATATAAGCATAAAATTTTTGACATGACATTAGTTTTACCTAAAAACACCATTCGTTCCTCCTACCTCCTACTCCTCTTAGATTAATACTTACTCAATTTCATTAAGTGAAGATTAGTGTTAAACAGTTAAACAACAACTTTTACTTTCACCATAAAATATCAATAAACCCAAATCAAACATTCACATCCTACACCGTAACAAACAGACAAACCAAGCTCCACATCCTACACGGCCATGTGTGTTATTAGCGAGATCTTCACAACGATACAAGCCTCGCCCGGCTCTTGGTTTTGTTTGCTTCGATGAGGTAAAATATTGTTCCATCTCGATTGAATTTCATCACCCTGGAGCGAGGCGGCTATTAATGAATGAATTTTCGCAAAAAAAAATTGTAGCGAATGTTTTATTTTATTGTCAAAAAACAACTCCAGAAAAAAAATTGTCTAATTTTTCTAATAAAATATGTTGTGAAACTTGTGATACTGGTGTGTATCATTGTAGTTGTTAGATAACATGCGTTATTAACTTTCCATATAGTTAAGTTACAGTGGTTAAATATCTTTAAAATTTAATAACTCCATTATTTTTAACATCTCATGTTTTAGTGACTGTAAAATGTACATTTTGTACACTATTAACGTATTTCGAAGTTAGGCATTAAAAATAAAGTTCAAATGATCTCTCATCTATTTAGTTTTATCCTTTTGTAGTAACAATGACTGTTTATATTAACAAAAATTAGAAAAAATCTGTTCAATGCTTTAAGCGCAAAAGAACAATAAGCATCCAGCAATAGCAGCACAAAAAAACATACCATCAAATAATGTCTATTCACACAAAGTACCATCTCTCTACCAACATGACATTCGACCAACAAAAGTCTTTGCGTTTTATCCCCAGCACATTCAAAGGCTAAAATAATACAAACACAATTTAAACATATTTATTTATGTTGCAAAAAATCAAGTCATTAACACCGCTACAGCTAATCAGCCTATATTCGTTAACATAAACCAAACACAGGAGGTTTTACTTGTGTAAACTTTTTTTTTATTTTCGAAGCGTGACTTGACGAAGACTTCTGTCGCGAGCGCGGTTTATATGACGCTGTTTGAATATTTTGTTCTCGTGCTAAGTAGAATCCTTAATAGGTACTTGGGCTATGTTTTCTTTCAAAATAATAAAGTAAATTTTCAGAGCTATCACTTTGGTGTGAAGAATTAATTATATTTATTTGGTACTGAAATGTTTGTTACTGAACCTATCCATTTGTTGCATATTTTAAAGCTCCGAAACGTTGCAAAAGATTAAACGTTTGTTTTATTAAAAAAATGTGAATTGTAAATGTTGTTAAATATTTTTGGTGCTTTTAGTGCTTAGTTAGTGAAACTAGTGAAAATAAACTGATAGTTTCGTATTTAATTTCTCTTAGGACTGAATTCAAGTAGCTGATCCTCATCATACCACTAATGTTTACCTCATATCACTATGACTAATGTGCAATAAAAAAATTAAATAAACTAATAAATGTTTTATCAGATTAAAAAAGAAATGAAGAATAAGAAATAAGATCGCTCACAACTTGCACTAGACATAATATGAAAACATTTTGTCAAATCAGCCGAATTTACTTTGTCAAATTAGAATCGTAAAAGGTCGTCGTTAATTTATTTTTATAAGTCATTGTGAAACTTGACGCTTCTACTTGCAATCGTTTATAAGTACGTCAAAAATAATCTGTGTAGTATAAATAAAGCATAAGTGACAATTTAAAACCAAAATGGCGGTGCATTTTAAATGTCACCAGCATGTAGCCGCAGCGTGTAGCAGCGGTGTGAAATCAGTATTGTGATAAGCTAACGACCGTTTCTTCACTCGGATTCCTCCGCCGTATCAATTAAATGGCCGGCCCAATCTCGCGACGCGAAATATTTCTCTCTCTCGACTTTTTTAATTAATGGACATACTGTATTTTTGAGTATTGTTCGTCAAATTTTATTGGAAATGCGATAATGTTATTGTCATGACTGTATTTGTGGAAACGAAGATATTAAATGTTGATTTAAAATTATGTTTCGGTTCTCTTGTTTTAAAATTCAAAAAAAAATATATTGAGTATTCTATATTCTTTTTAATTTTGTCTTATTTTTATTGGTAATTTTCAACAACCGCCATAATAATTTTTTTTAACGCCATATTTCACTTAGTTAATTTTTACTTAGTATAATGACATAATATCTATTCAACCATACAAAACATTACAAATATTGCTCAAAGCCAACAAAACATTCACAGTATTACCATTCATATATGTATATTAGCATCTATTTCCACGTCCGCACGCCGCGACAGTCGGCTATCGAGTGACGCGATCTCGATTAGCGCGCCCATGACGTCCCGTTTCACGCAACTGACGCCATGACAGTTGGCGCGAATAGATAATCTGTTTTGTCGAACGGAACGTATGACGTGTGTAATTAGGAATTATTTAATTTTTTTTATAGAAAAATAATATTAATATTTTACCATGACATATGGAATGGATTATAAAAATGTTGGCTAATATTAAACGCCTGTATAAGCTTAGGTATTACACTACACACGCCCTTTAACGTAAATATAGCAAGTGTATTTACATTATTAAACTTGACATTTGACGTTTAATATTACTTTACCCTTAATTACTGTAAAAATAATATCTGTTTTCCACTAAAACTCTAATCTAAATTAGATATTTTAAGTGCTACTTCAAGATGACAGAAATAATGGAATGTAATATGTACTACATTGAAAATATTATGATTCCTGTTTCTGCCAAGTAACTTTTGGTAGGCCTCGTGGTAGAGCCTATGTAGAGTACTTAGCAATGTACAAAACATACCAAACCCTTATAAAATGCCAATATACATTATTATGCTCCTTAAGGGCAGATACGACCAATTATTAAGAACATGTTAAAAGAAATCATTCATATTTTGTGCTCTTACTTAATTTGTATTCTATGTTAATTTTATAGTCAACGTTTACAAAAGTGTAAACAAATATTTTCGGTATTTCCAATGTATAAATAAAGGCCCGAGAGACCGATACGACTGGATTCAAATTTAAAATATTCCGAACACTTACAAAATTGTAATTGTAAATTTAGAATAAAGGCACCTATAACTCTCGAGGATTCCCACAGGGAGCGCCGACAGCCAATGATTTATCTGCTATCCGCTCCTTAATTAATACGAAACGAGAAAATAATACCATCTCACTCGAACCTATATAACTACAGATACATCTATACCCGTCTCTGTCTGTTTAACCGTAAAATTCTCGTATTGAGACATCCTTTTGTCGTGATTTATGGGATCGTCGAGAATAACCCATTTGTTTACTTTAGAAATTAGTGGTTCACACAGGGCTCCACCGATTTATGTCGCCCTGGTAATTCGATATGTAAATCGGCTGTATTTCATACTTACATGTGTAATAGGATTATGACTTGTAAGAACAAAATGAAGCATTAGAAGCGTTTGGACGGTCGTTATTTAAGAATATGGTCACAATAAATTTAAGAGCTGTCGATAGATGGAGTTTTATTCGAACGTTTTACTACATTTCTTGTATTACAATATTTATTACTAGCTAAAAGGCCGACTAAGCCACCTGATGCTAAGACTTCTGCTATTTAGAATTTTCATACTGACAATTTAATAAACACTAAATACAAAAAAGACATGCCAATACAAAGTCACTTTACTTCCTACCTATAAATAAATGACATCATAAATTCAAAACTCATTTATAATAATGCAATGAATATACATTTATCCTAATTATACAAAATTGGAACATTCTAGCCATTAAACCCTTGAAAGTCTTATCAGTGACCAAAACTTCCCCTTACAAGGGCCGAAGTGACCCCAGCGTCTAATTAGTTGAAAGTCTTTGTCCGTAACCGTTGAGCGTTAAACCGATGTTGACATCGCGCGAACTGTGTCGCGTGTCGACCACAGATTATATATGATTTAAACGGCGTCTTTTTTTAAGAAACAAAAGTCTTAACTGATATTTCGCTGGCTCTATATTTTTGGTCTTATTCGGTTAGCTTAAAAAGTAATAAAGAATTGACTTTCACTGTCGACTTTTGAATTAGGTACTTTATTAGAAAAAAATCATACAATCATGTTTGTTTGTAGATAAACGAAATAATGTAGATATGTCATCGATTAATAAAATTAAAAAAAAATAACATATTTCTTCTAAGTAACGCATTTAGAATTGTTTAAGTAAGATTTCAATCTTCGCAAAATAAAAATAAAAAAAAAGATAATGTACACCAAATATGGCGCCAAAACACCAGCCAGTATCATATTTACACACAGACTTTTTTCGCGGTAAACAAAATTTGACAGGTCGTGTAGTCTGAACATGGCCGCCTCCAAATCGCGCGGGAACGTCGCGTGACGTACAGATTAGAAACAGTCACGATGACTTACCACAGAGTATGTAAGGAAAGAGGTTGAATTGTTTTGTGATTGATCACATTCACTGAGTGCGTAATTAAACCTTTTTTTTTAATTGATTAGGTACTAATTTATTTTATGTAGAGCTGTTATTAGAGGCGATGACATTAAAATAATTATAGTGAAATGGGACTGATATTTTTTTTTTTATTTCAAAATTCCATTACATAATTTTTATTTTTCGTTATACTAGTTACAAAAAAATAAGACAACAATAATAAATAATTAAAAGTTTAGAAGGAAATTTAGCTTCATATAGAGTTCAACGCACAAATATGTAGTAATAATGTAACCTACCATTTGTAACTTCTAACTCATGTACTATAACTAATCGAATATAAGAATCCTTTTATCCGGACACGGAGTAACTAATAAATATAACTTACATTATTACATATAACAAACACTCTGTAAATAATAGTTATTAAAGACGAAATATCTACCAGTTCAAAAATTACTATATGCATAATTCGACTTATAATAAAACTCTTAAAAACATAAAACACAGCTTCTCTAAAAACAGACCACAAAAACAATACCAAAAGGTGCGAACCCATTACACGAGCTAATAATACGGACAAAAACAATTAAAAACGGACAAACATCTGTCCCAACCGTTTCACAATATGGCACGCGTCACGGTATATCACCATGGTGTGGGCACCCCATAAGCAGCGGTGCGGTAAAAACACTATGGTGTTCTTTAGCTCGTTAGATCATTGTTATTGATGGGCATCGATGTAACCTATTATGGTGAAAATGATGGTATTGTTGTTTCCTTATTTTTGGTCTATAGTATCTTTTTTATGGGATAGGGCGGCAAACGAGGTGACAGATCATCTGATGGAAAGTGAATGTTGTCGCCCAT
>DVVJ01001941.1:0-10460 GCA_018234505.1 Junonia neildi neildi
GAAACAAAGTTCTGTCTATAAATATTTTTGTAGTATGCATTATGTATGCCTTAGATAAAACTTTATGGAAGAAGAATAATTGTTAGATACATTGATAGATAAAAATATATTGCGAAACATAAATATTAGATGTATTGCTATCTAGTAAGTACCAAGTTTAATAAAAGTAAACTAGGCCCAAAATTTTTCTGTTAGAGTTCGTACCTAATTCCTCTGTGATCTTAAAACATTAAGAACCTTTTAAATCCATAGTTAATACGTAATGTTGTCTTCGGGGTAATCGTTTAAGTAATCAATTTGATCAAATGCTGTCTAATTACAAGCACTAATAGCACTTAAGTGACCATCATGACCTACTGGATCAATTTTCTTAATATACCCAGTAAATGGATGTCCTGGTGGATGATAATTAGAGGCTATGGGCCGGCAATTGCTCCAGTCATTTGATAACACTAACTGATCGATGTACTGTCTGCCATCAGCAGTGGATTAGTTGCTGGTGTAACAGAAGCTAAGCTAATAGGTGTTTGGTCCGTCCTAATTGGATGAATTTGATGGATGCGTCGTTTGATTCGGATGTATACAGTGGAACATGAATGTTCGTTATCTAAATTTTGTAGGTATTGGTCATATGCGTCATCGTAATTTCGTCATTTTTGATCGCGACTATCCGCAATATTCAAAAGTTAAAAAAGTTCTTTATACTATGGTTATGGAGTTTCTCAAAAACTATTTACCGATTTCTAATTTGTGCAAAAGCCCGTTTTTCTCTTTCTAAATTTAGTTTATTTACACAAAATGAGTCTTAAATCAAATCGACCAAATTATCATCTTTTACTCTTTGATAATAGCTATATTTAACTTATCATTTAAATACATAAAGTTTAATGCAAGATACATAGATCAACTTACCCTTTGAAACTCAACTTTGATAATACTAAATGTAACAACATTTTAATAAATATAGTTCCTTCGTGTGTACTTAACACGGCTTTACGACGAACATCCAAGCTGGCAAGCTAATAAAACTTGGGGGCGGGGCGCACTTGCCCGTGTTGACCGTCAACCTACAAAATAAACAGCCTTCCAACGACATTACACCCTAAACACCTTCATGATGAAAGAGATTACGTAAAGTTTCGGAAGAAAAGAATTGGGCATTAAAATTCCCTCGGAAAAGCTTTCGTATGTCTTCCTCTTCATAAAATTGTTTCGGAGTGTTGTTTGACAACAATTAGATTGTTTGAAAGGGAAAGTGTTTTAATTTTTCACCGAAACATTTTATGAATTGAAAATCTCGCAAGTTTAGAAAAAATATCCGTGGAAAGAAATTAAATAAAAAATTGAATATTTCACTTTGTCCCGATTTGATTACCATTATTAATGGTGATAAAATGAGTGAAATGATGAAGATTATCTTAGTTTGTGCAAAAGATTCAATGAAAAAATAGTGTTTGAGTATATTGTCTATAAAACATATTTTCCCTATATAAAGAATAAGCATTATTTAAATAAAGCGCCTAAACGCATGTTCCTGTAATAGTGGCCGCGTGTTCCTCGCGTTACTTCCAAGTGGATGCTAATAAAACCAGGAGGCGTGGCGCCTTCCCCGTGTTGTTCAGCACTTGACGTCATAAAAAGTCATCCATTAACCCTTGACGCAGTTAACTGCTTTATAATGAGCTGTTTCGTGATCTGGAGTTTTAAATGTATCCTTAACTATTAATTGGGGCCTTTTTTATAGCAGCCTATAATCCCATGTTGTGTTGAAGTGGAAATCTTTTAGGTGATGTTTTTGATATTTGAATTTCTTCATTCCACTTTTATTTTAATGCGTAATACGATCATGAGTTTTTCTTTTTGTATATAGGTGTCGTCCAGACGGACTAGCATGACTGAATTGCATTTCCGAATATACATAGGTAAGTGCCCTGATGGCACAACTAAAAGCCATTACAGCAATAATTGAACTGCACTTCGGAATGTACTCTCAGTATGTGTAACGCGTTGTATGAATCTATCTGCCTCCTTTTATTGTATATTTATTTTATACATACATCCATGTTATCCCGCTAAACGTTTCAAAATTACATAATCAGGATTACTTGGCTTTTTCGGTATTCAATTCCACATAGGTCTATTAGCTTTAAGACAAAGGGCTCCTCAATAATTCCTCTGTTTGTTGACCCCAACAAGTAAGACCCGAATGGGCCGTACGAATTTTTTTACGTAAATCTGTTTAAACCCTTTCGGACCCCGCCACAGGACCTTCGCTTTATTAGTTTAGGACCCTATTACTTTACGGTGTATAAGCACAAAGAGGCTTTATTAAACCTCGTGTGCGTGAGCTCGTTTATACAAACGCGATGACGTAGAGGCCGATCCGTTGGGCAGTTTATGTATCTGTCAACATTTACTATGACTGCTCATGATATGCAAAAAGGCTGATCTTCCTCTGCGCTATAAATCAGTTTGCAGTGCAAAGTTTGTACTAAAGTTTAAATGTTTTGTGTTTAAAGTTTGGTTATCACTGATCTTTTTGTTTATCACATTGTTTAACTTGAATAGCTTTTATCGGTTTCTTCAATATTTTTATGGTTTCAGCTCTCTATAGTTTAAAATTTCAGTATCTAAATCAACGTCCATTCTTTAGCAAAATATTTATTTTGGATTAATGATTCAGTCTAAGTACTCATTTTGTTTTTAACTTCAATGCGAATGAGGGAATCTAATTCTTCTAAACAAAACCTACCATATCTAATAAATAATTCATGATATCAGCATACGCAAATGCGAAACAGAAGAAACTTACAAAACGATATTTACAGTAGGAATATTAACAAGTTTTAATACGTTAAAATCATAAAGTTGGCTCCGTGGGTTTTTCGCTTCGGCATAACTATGTCGCTCGTATTTGCACAGCTGAGCGTATGCGTGCTAACAAGCGTTAGAACAATATGGAGGCGTTGTTTGCGTAAAAAAAGTGATTTTTATCAACGTACCGTACGTACCCGAGGATTTAGAAAATATTTCCTGCAGGCGATATCGTTAGAGCTCTCTCGGGATATATTTTTTCAGTTTCTGTTTTTTGTGTTGTGTTACGTTTTTTTGTGATTAAGGTTTCTGGTGGTTGTGATTGAGGAGGTTCTGTTTTAGTTATCATATTTAAGGATTTAATTTGATTGTTTGTCTTTGATATACTTACCTATATTTAATTAATATTATGTTATTGATGATGTTCCAAACGTTACAACGCGTGTTCATTTAATGTGCTCAAAAAGTAAATGTACAAAATAATATTTCAGCCTTCACCTCATTTAACGCTAACACATAAAACGTCGAAAGTTCCCGGCACGAATATTCCCACAACGCTTTTCAGGAATAAACCGGGTTCACATTTCAAAGAGCGCACAATACGCCAGTTATACGGGACGGGTGTAACCGAGACGCGGTCAGCGGGTAGTTTTTATTAGATTACAGGGAAACTGTCTTGTCGTACGTATTTTATGTATGGAATTAGAATTTTTTGTATGGTTGCATTTTGATATAGTAGAAAAGTATATTTTTTTACCTGTTGTACTAATTATGGCGGTAAAAATGCACACTTCAGATTTTGCAGATCGATGCTAATTTCTTCACGATTTTTTTAAATTGTCAGGTAGTAAATAAAATTTCTTTTATACCTATATTCATGTACTAATCAGTTATTGAACGAAACCGTGTGTTTGTGTGATATGCATTAGTCGCTGGAAAAAAGTATTATATTATTACGTAAAAAAAGACGTTAATTTATAGAACCCAAAAAAAAAAAATCGAAAAGTACATAAGTATTTTTCACAACGTAATGTTTAACTTAATATTTAGGTAACGAACTGTGCCGACGTCGAGCCCAGTATGCGGTCGAGTTTTTATTGAATTACCGCGGGACCAGGGCAAATAGTGTCTTTGCTGGCTCAAACGACTGTGGTCGTATACCGACCAGCCTTTTTGTTTAATTGTAACTTTCATATCCCTTTATATATATTTTTTAAGTCTGAAAAATGGTTTTTATGGAATGTTACGATGTTATGTCTCAGTAATGTGCCACACACGGGTACAACAGGCCACATGCCATACTAGTTTCCTTTTGTTTAAATTGTTGTTGATTTTTTGCAAGGGATGTTTGACAGTGAGCGCTTTGAGTCTATCTTTAATTTATAACGTTTAAGGATTTTGCTCATGTAACTATGTTCTAATGATAAAATCTGACGGAAACTTTGATGGTAGAGACAGAGCCTCTTTCAAATAATTATGACGTTTTATACAAAGACTCAAACAATTTCTTTCATTAGGTACTAATTATCTTATGATTTCATTATTAATCTTACCATAATAACACTATATATATTCATTAAATACATTAATTCATAGTTTTAAACAATTTGTTAAACATAGTCGAAAATCGAATCCCTCATAATCAGCTCCTATTGTAGCTACTAGTAGAGATTCCTACTTTTTTCGACGGATATAAATTACGGCATTGTGATATCGCGGGAGCAACGTAACTTAGACGAACGCGGTCATTCTCATGTAAATACAGTGCTATCTCGGCTGTCGGTGTCAGCAACTGAAATTGCCCCGTCTGAACTGAACAGTGAGGACGTCTTGTTTGAAACGCTCTGAAAGTTAAGAATGGCCACCATTGTTCACTTGTACACTGCACGTACTGAGTTAAGTGCTTCGAAAATTTTATCGCGCATTGCGATTTTTATTTTTCTCTCCATATGAATGTTCTTGACGCTTTTTAAGCTTTATCGCGAAGTTGATTAGTTTTTTTAATAAGTTTGGTTTTTATGGCTTACGAGTTTGATTGGCGCTTTTCATGATTTTGGTTCTATGTCCGTTCGATAATTGTGAAATCTGATTATAAACTTTACGAATTATGGTCGAAAAATTCATATTTATGTCACCAAGAATTTTAAGCATTTCTTTTCATTTTCGAATTCATTTAACATTTTAACATCTTTATTTTGATCCCCTCACAACAAGGACAGCACAAAATTTATCGACAATCCGATACTGGTTTATTTATTCAGCCAACTGATAGACCCATTTTGTTCCCAGGTAAAATGGTTCGAGCAGCAGCGCGAGAAACGACGATTCAAGCGAGACTACAGCCCCTACGAAGGGTCGTTATGGTCGCAGCTAACTCGAAAACAGCCTTCACATAGAACAAGGCATCGAGCGATCACACCCTCGCCCTTTTTCCCGGATCCTTTGTTCAAAGAACAATGGTATTTGGTAAGTAATTGAATGAACTATCTTACAAAGGCTTTGTTTTCGATTTGATATTTCAAATTTTAGGCTATTATGAACGTTTTAATGAAAACGTTTTAAGTAATTAAAAACTATACCTTTTCATTAAGTAGATGTCAGCTTAAAGTGGCATAATTTTTTAAAAATATGTATATATTGTATATGTAGTTTTTTTTTTTAAATAGAATTATATGAACTTCATTCAAGTACAAAAATTAAAACGTTTTAAACATGTATTAACAGAACGGCGGTGCTAAAGATGGACTTGACATGAACGTAGCACTGGCATGGCAGAAAGGATATACGGGCAAAGGAGTTGTAGTATCCATTCTCGATGATGGTATTCAAACGAATCACCCGGATCTCGCGCAAAATTATGTAAGTTAATTTATTACCAAAACATTTTAGTGTTTTATTTGAATTTTTTAGATACTTACATTATTGTTTGTTTTAAGGATCCTCTTGCTTCCTATGATATAAACGGAAACGATGACGATCCAATGCCTCAAGACAATGGTGATAATAAACACGGTACACGATGTGCTGGAGAGGTCGCTGCGGTCGCCTACAATCAGTATTGTGGAGTTGGTATAGCTTACAATGCGAGTGTAGGAGGTGTTAGAATGCTCGACGGTGTTGTGAATGACGCAGTCGAAGCTAGAGCGTTAGGTCTAAACCCTGACCATATTGATATTTATAGTGCGTCTTGGGGACCAGAGGACGATGGAAAAACGGTTGACGGACCTGGACCTTTAGCTAGAAGGTAAGTAAACTGTATTATTAATTAAACTTATGTTGTATGATAACTACCCGATAATTGAGTTTTCTAATAACCACTATTTTATTTAAGGGCTTTTATCTATGGAGTCACGAGTGGAAGACGTGGTAAAGGAAGTATATTCGTATGGGCGTCAGGTAACGGTGGACGTCACACGGATTCTTGTAACTGTGATGGTTATACTAACAGTATATTTACTCTTTCAATATCAAGTGCGACACAAGGAGGGTACAAGCCTTGGTATTTAGAAGAATGCTCGTCTACTCTAGCCTCTACTTACAGTTCTGGTACTCCTGGACACGACAAAAGCGTTGCCACAGTAGACATGGATGGAAGACTAAGAGCAGACCATATTTGTACAGTAGAACACACCGGCACTTCAGCTTCTGCTCCCTTAGCAGCCGGTATATGTGCTCTGGCTTTAGAAGCTAATCCTGACTTAACGTGGAGAGACATGCAATATTTAGTAGTATTAACATCACGGTCACAGCCACTAGAAAAAGAAACTGGATGGATTGTTAATGGTGTTAAAAGAAAAGTCAGTCATAAGTTTGGGTACGGTCTTATGGACGCGACTGAAATGGTCAATTTAGCAGAGCAGTGGGTATCAGTTCCTCCTCAACATATTTGTAAATCGCAGGAAATCAGTGAAGATAAAGCAATTGAATCTTCTTACGGTTATACTTTAAGTGTGCATATGGATGTTAATGGCTGCAGTGGTACAGTAAACGAGGTCCGGTATCTGGAGCATGTTCAATGTAAAATATCATTAAGATTCTTCCCTCGTGGTAATTTACGTATTCTACTTACTTCACCAATGGGCACCACATCGACATTGTTATTTGAAAGACCTCGTGATGTCATAAGCTCTAATTTCGATGATTGGCCATTCTTAAGCGTTCACTTTTGGGGTGAACGAGCAGAAGGCAGATGGACGCTTCAAATTGTTAATGCCGGCAATAGACATGTTAATCAACCAGGTATCCTTAAAAAGTGGCAATTAATATTCTATGGCACTTCAACCGATCCCGTTAAATTAAGGTCTAAAAGACCATCTCCTATAGCGCCACCTTTCGCTTTCCCGACTGCTGCTGATGGATACGATGCTGTCGGGGATTCTTTTTACAATACTGACGCGTTTACCAATTACCAGAACTTTCCTACATTATTTGCTGCCGGATCCGATCCGGAAAAAGCAATAGCCCGTCTCGATGGACAAAACATCCCTTCACTGCATGGGGAGAATGTCCTCGCTGATAGTAATGATAGGCGCGTCATGCATGAATGTGACCCCGAATGCGATTCCCAAGGATGCTATGGAAAAGGACCTACCCAATGTATTACGTGCAAGCATTATCGGCTTGACGATGCTTGCGTGTCACGATGCCCTCCGAGAAGCTACGCTAATCAGGGCGGAGTTTGTTGGCCGTGTCACGAATCATGTGAAACTTGTGTCGGACCCGGCCAAGATTCTTGTTTGACTTGTTCTCCAGCTCATCTATTAGTAGCTGATTTAGGTTTATGTTTACAACAATGTCCTGATGGGTATTGGGAAGACAGCGAAGCATCTGCTTGCCGGCCTTGTGCTTCGCATTGCTCGACTTGCTCAGAAAGAGCAGATGCTTGTACATCTTGTGAGCATCATTTAGTTTTATATAACGGCACGTGTGCAGCCTCGTGTCCTCCGTCTACATTTGAGAATGAAGACTATATGTGTGCTAAGTGTCATCCTTCTTGTGATACCTGCGTTGGATCTGAAGAGACACAGTGCGTCACATGTCACGCTTCGAGCTATATACTTGATGGTAAATGCTTGACTACTTGCCCCAGTGGTTATTATGCTGACAAAAAGAGGAAAGAGTGTATGAAGTAAGTATAATTTTTATTTTGACCAAAAATCTAAGTACTCGTTTTTGTTGGAGTTAACTTTCAAAGCTTATTTTTATAATTGTTTATTCTTTTCTTCTTTTTAATACAAATAATGGACATTTTTCTTTTTTTTAATGACTAAAAAATATACTTCTATTTTTTTTCAGATGCCCAGTTGGTTGCGCATCTTGTTTGACTACATTGTGTTTGACCTGCAACTCTAATTGGGAGTTAAATAAGAAGGGCAAATGTGTTGCCGTTGGCACCGACCAATGCTCTTCTGGGGAATTTGCTGATGGTGGTCAATGCACGCCATGCCATAACGATTGTGAATCTTGCTTCGGTGAGACAGAAGCAAACTGCCTTACATGTTCTTCACCAGCCTTGGTACAGAATCATAAGTAAGTTTTCAGTATTTTTATAATGAAAATTAAGTTAATTAAAACTATTTTAAACAGATTTTAATGACGTAATTATTTTTATCATCCCAAAGCACGATGTATCAAACACTTTACAGTGTTCGTGATTACGCGTCTACACACGACCGCGAACGATTAAGTCCATTTGAAATAGTTTTATTTCAATGTAATGTAATCGCGAAAATCTAAGAAACTATAATACACTCACTAAATATGGCTATTGTTAGATATGCTGTTACTATCGTAACAATCTGATAATGTTTATCAATAACGTTAATAATGTTTTGCATTTATATATAAATGTCCCAAAATACTGGCTATATAATCATTTAAAAAAGTCCAAGCTAAAGAACGCTATATTTTAACGTAGTTAGCTTCTCATCTAACATGTAGGAGATAGGACGAGTTGGTTACGTCTAAACTGCAAGCAAGTTCAGTGACACCATTACGAAGCATTACTCTTTGCAATATGCTGATTATCGTCTACACTTTAGCTTAGAGATAAGTTTTAATTAATACTGTAATATAAATAACTGAAGAACAAGTTATGTCAGATTAATTAAAATTGCTTTTCGAGTGCCCACTTACCAGATCATTCACAAACAACTATACCGGTCAATATCAATTTATTTAAATCCGTACAATGTAAGGAGTTTATTGACCAATGTAAATACAACAAGGTTTCATTCAGTTTGATTATATTTGCTTTTTGCCTCAAACGTTTACATTGTTCAACTCTTATTGGAAAGTATTTTTTGTTTTTGGAACAATATATTAATCTATTTCACTAAATGTTCCTCGTTTTAAATTTTAGCACTATCCAGAATAATTATCGCGTGTATTTCGGCTTCTATGAGTCATGGCCTATAAAAAACACTTTGAAAAACTCTTTGATATACTGCCTAACATAAAAGATTTCCCACAAAAATTCAGACAATCGGGTCGAATAAATAAAATAGGTACACAAAATTGTCAAATTTCTTTATTGTATAACGTAAGTATAATAATTCATTCTAAAGATACCAATTTTTCCCATATCGTCATTCTTTCCAAATACAGTTTTACCGTGTAACCATTTCCCAATTTTTCCCAGATGTGTATCAGAATGCAGTCGAGGGTACTACTCCGAGGCTGGTCGCTGTACCCGATGCATGCATGGTTGCGCCGAGTGCGTGTCGCGTTTGAACTGCACTTCTTGCACCGGCTCTTTGAGACTGCAGTCCGGTGCTTGCAGAACCGCTTGTGCTGAAGGGTAAGGGTAACTTTTGGTAAATGAATGGTATTTTTTGAAGTGGTTGCACTCGATGTGATAGCTATATTGACGGTTTGGAATTTGGCTAGCTGTTGACTGTGAGGTGTTTTTTGGAACAGCTATGGCCAGACTTTAAGTTATTTTGTATTGTAACAATTTGAAAATATATTTATTTAGTATTTATCTACTGAAATATATTTATTATACATTATACATACACATTGTGTACTTAACGTTCTGTAAATAAATCATATTCTTTCACAATTTTTTTGATACATTAAAAGTTAAAAAATAGGCGTACTGTTCTTCAGAGCTGAAAAAAAATGGACCATCTCGTTTTCAATATCTATGAAATTGATAAAAACATAAACATTTTATGTATCATACAATAGTTATCTACCGAATCCACATCAAGATCACCAAATTTCTCCAGGTATTATGCGGATCGCGGGACTTGCTCTAAGTGCTATCTATCGTGCCGCACTTGTATCGGACCGAGGAGGGATCAGTGCGCGTCTTGCCCTCCAGGGTGGAGGCTGGCAGCTGGGGAATGTCATCCTGAATGTCCTCAAGGTAGGGTTTCTTATTTATTGATATTACTATACGAAACGGTTTTGACCATGATTACTCACTAAATTGAATTTTGTCTTTTGGGTTTGGGTTTTGGTTTTATCGTTAAATATTTTCATAGAACATCGAAATATGTTAGAGGTGAGGAAAAATTTGTACGTTTTTGGGAATAAATTTCGAGCTATGTTTGTTTACTATGAGCCGAGATGGCCTAGTGGTACGAACACGTGGATCTTAACCAAAGGTCGCGGGTTCAAACCCTGGCTAGCACCGCTGG
>DVVJ01001942.1:0-10457 GCA_018234505.1 Junonia neildi neildi
GATGGAATCGCATAGCTTTATACCTCATAACGTGTATTCAAAACCGGGCCGAGAAAAATTCTTGATACGTCATCACGTTCGTTGATGGCGATAATCGTCAATTTCCTAGGAACCTTTACGATAAGGCACCGGATGTTTGTGGCATTGTTCACATTGGCCTACTATGTAAGGTAATAGCTAAGTAGCATAAACGGATGTTTTCGAATACATTCTAAGCTCCCAACTCTTATAACAAGTTTGTCTACGATAACTCGGGTCGTTAACGTAGCCGCTGAGATAGTTAATAGATTATTAAGGTACATTTATTGTTGAGCAATAAAAAATGCATTTGATCGTTTCAAAAACTGATACATCTAATCTTACAAATGATATAAGGCCATTAAAATAGCTATCGAAACACGAGCACATGCCAAGGCCAGCACAAACAAGTAATTACTGTTTGTATTCCGGCAATAGTCATTGTTTCACACCGATCGGAACACCAACAATGCGCCCTTTAGGTTTAAATGTCGCCAGTTAATTGAGACAATTGATTTTAGACGCCTGCAGGATGTCGGTCGAACGTAAATTGCTTTATTGTTTTTGAATAAATTATTATAATACGCGAAAATATTTTAAGCGTTTAGAGAATTATTTTGTGTTATTTTAATTTAAATTCGTTCATTCTTTCACGTCTTTGATCTATCTATGTAAATAAGGTAAATCTAATTTTCTTTTGATTAATCTGTTTTGCTAATAACTTTGTAATTTTTTTCTTAAGGTGGTACTTTTGTTGAGTAATACACATTTCCGTTTTTTTTTTGCTAGAACAACGTTACGGTGGATCAAATCTAATCACCGGCATTTGAACGCGCAATAACTATCAGGCTAAATATTTTCGCCGTAATTACATTCATGGGTATCGCACACTACGTCACACGCCCACCGTAAATACGAAAACCATCGAAGCAAAGTGTTTATCTCGACGGGTGACTGTATTTATAATGGCGACATAGGGGGATATAGATTCCACTATTGTTGAGTGACCGATTCTAAGAACAATGAACTGGTACGAAGAATCATTTGATGAACAAGAATCGTGATGGTGTCGTCGAAATATCGCTTTCTTTTCTTTAATGTGTGGCATGATTTGTGAAAGCTTTAAAATAAAGGAGAAGTTTCTGCGTTCCTATATAGGTAGGCATCAGACAGAATTCATATCATTGTTTTGTTAACTAGTCATTTTTTGTAATTATGAATATGCAAACTATACCCAAAAAAAAGGAATATGTTTGAACAAATAATCTTATAACCTTTTAATATTGCAAAATTTTAAAGAACACAAAAAAAATCAAATTCACAAACACCGCCACCGCCCCTGCTAAACTTCGAACCTATCGAAGATGTAATAAATATTCTCATAGCACTTCTGATAAACCCTGTTCAGTGACACTATCAGTGCGAAGGTGCTCCCGGCGCGGTATCGGGACGGATGTTTATATAAGAGATAGGCTAACTTTCAGCAGTTTATTAACCTCTTGACTTTGGACTCGATACAGAGGCAATGGAGGTCATTTGCATGTATGGATAAATTCGAAAAACATGCGATTGTTAAAGGACGGACGAGTCCAAAATTAGATTTTAACTCTAAGAAATTTAAATACATTTTTCTTCATTGAAATCATACATATGTATGTATTAAATTTGATTCGAAACAATATAACAATAATACGTATAATTAAGTAATACCTAAAAGTTCGATATACAGATTGTATAAAGCCCCAAAAGCAACAAACGGGCGTGACGATAATGGTACGTTAAAATTAAAAACATATAAAGGTTAACGTGTTTATTCCATTAAATTTATTACGGAGCATGTCGCGAAGCAGAAACATCATCCCAGGCGTATTGTAAACACACAATCCTATGTAACTGTCAAATAAATATCTGTGACACGACGCCGTAATAAAATATAATTAGCACGACAAAAAACGCGTATGGAAAAAAATATAATAATTCCCTTTAATAATTTCCAGCTAAAGTTATTTCCAGCGACAACACTCAATAAATAAACGCTCGGAACTTAGCGTTTATAACAAATTCGTACTACGGTCGAAAATTATGAATACATAAATTGTCGCTAATTGCTTTTAGGTATATCTATTATTACGCAATTTAGGAATATGATTTCAATAACGATATTGCGAGTTCAACAGGCGAATACGTGAAATAATTTTGTTGGTGATTGTTCCATAAAAAAAACCATTTCGGAGCTAAGATAATCCAGTTGATGGAACATGTCAACTGATAGTATAAAATATTTATTTGTTTCAAATTATCTCGTATTCTGTAGAGAGAAACCTGCTTATTTTCGGATAAATTTTAAAACATGTAAATCTGTCATATCTGCAGTTATCATCATGGTAAACTTGGTTCCTTATTTTTTTATTATAATCCAGATTTTTTATTATTCTTGCTCTGTAGTGAAAAGACTTTTAAATTTCACGTGTCATCCTTGACCTTGCAATATGACGCGACTTTATCACTAGACCACCACTATCGCTTTGGTTAATCTACGAAAAATCCACTTCTAGCTAGTTCGAGTGGCGGGCAATCCAATCGAAAACGTCAACGTATTCACAGCTTATCAATGATTATGAGCACTGAGAGAGACGCGTACGACGTACGTGGTTCTAACGTCACATGCACCTACTGTGTTCCACTATTCACGTCACGACATAGTTTTATTGTCCATAAATACAAAAAGAAACAGGTTAACTTGCTTAGAAATAATAACTGTGATAGTCGGGTAATTGAATTATTATTGACTATATTTAGTATAAGATACATATAGGTATCTTAACAGTAGCTAAGTTTAGCACTATATACAGTGGCAAAGTTTAGCAACGTCAAATTAAGAAATTGTATACGGTAATGATTTTAAAATTCATAAGGTCGCGACCTTACTGATATGCAAATGCGGCTGCAACTTCCTGATCATCAAGATATGAATAATTACAAAAATCACTTTTATCGCTTCTTATTTCATCAGATGTTTTTATTAAAACCGCCTTTGTTCATAATTAACACGTACTTAATTTATTACAAAACTGACATACATCGTAAGTGCGAAAGATAAGTTCATTAATAAAGACCAAGAAAAAAAATCGTTTACAAATCACATAACGCTCTCACTGTCGTTACGGTAACACGCGCGTAGATACAATTCTTATCGGCCTCATTGCTTACAATGTCGATGGTATGTTACTAACATACAACAACATCAGAAAAACGTAGGTACATCTGTATGTGCGAACGTGCGCGTCAGCCGGTCGTGGAATGATAGTTCAAGTACCTGCGTTGCTAACGAAAACGACTTTGAATCTACTGCTGATTTATGAATGATGAAATTCCTGAGCGGATGGGGCAGTAACAGAATATTTTAATATACAAAAACATATTAAGATTTATATTAATTGTTTCATAACTTACAATATTTTATTGTATTAAAATGTCTATGAGTATTCTACAAGACGAAGAGAAGAGAAAAGACGAAGAGTTTCGGTGAATGTATATCTAATTCTTTGGCTTGTTTTACAAGTCTGTAGCTTAGCCGTTTGTCGTATGGTTTCTAATTATCATCTTATCTTTTTTAAATATCTTTAATACACTAACAACAATCATCACACCATCTGTCACAGCTCGAGGTTCTCTAGATACGTTACAAGCAAACTGTCACAGTTTTCACATGCCCGTTTCGCACATCTATGAGATCAGACGTGAGTCAGTCGTTGCCACACGAGGTGACTCACTGCGATGGAGAATGGGAGTGGGAAACCTATTGTTCTCATCGCCGTGTCCTTAATTCCGCTCAGCTGTTTTGATAATGTTGACATGACGTTAAGACGTTGTGAAAAAGAATGAAAATTCTTCTATTAATATTAGGGTACCCAAGTATATCGTCCAAATGCCAATATAAAATTGTCAATAAAAGCACATGACTCTTCCAGTAATATTGACGCATTCAAAACACGGAAAAATGTACAATACGAACAGAAATAATGTATTTATTCATCCGATCTATAAAAATATTATTTTATTCTTTTCCGTTACCTATAATAATGTGCGGTTTGTTTTTATTATTAATGTAATGGCTCTTGTATTCAATATTTTTTTCCGCTTGGGTTATTCCGTGTGACACATCCGCAATTCTATACCATTACTGGGCTAGGTTAAAATTATTTTCATATTTAGCACTGGACGGAACTGGTGCATGCCGGTAGAGTTATCCGAACAAGGCTACGACCGTTTGCGACAAACATTTACTATAATTTCATTTTCAATACAATTGCTGTATTTATCAGGTCATTGAAAGGAATCATTATGGGATTTTTTGTAAAAACAAATAATAATAAGGTCATACATAGCAGGACGGTGAATTAAAAACATGCGATTTATATAGAAGCTATATTATTGCATAAGAACTTAAACAATAAAATGATGATATTAAACATTAAGTCTTCGTCTACGTAAAGATGTAAAAACTTATCAGGCAGTACGTTAAATAATTTATACGCGTTAATTTAAATATTGCGCAGCGGAGTTCGCAAAGAAAAAAAATACCGCCGTCTCGATTGGGAGGAGAAGGCCCTCGGTTCATGGCAATCGCAATCAGCTGATTCATTCGCCGGCCGGTCGGCTGGCGGCCTTGCATGCAATACGACTGTCATTGATTCTAATTATCGCAGGATATTTCGGTTAGACAAAGAGAAACCTCGTCGCGTCGTTTTCAAACAGTGTTCTTAGCAACGATCGGTATCGCAACCTTGGGTAAATGTTAATCGCCGAGACTTAATATAAGGTAATAAAAATACAATTAACGAAATATTATTACGATCGCGTTATTCAATCTCGGTTTGGATATCGCGAATCGACGATGAATACAGGCACGGAATTAATTAAGAAATAGAAAAATGTTGATGAATGAAACAATGTTTCGTACATGCGATAAAAATGTCGTTGATCAAGTTTCGGAAGCAAGGTGACTCCCGTGACCCGAAGGTGACCCGCGCTCGTACGCAGTTCGACGAACCCAGTACAGTATCATTACCTTAATCATCACTCCGACGCGAATTAATAAATAAGCCGACTAGGGTTTTTCAATACCATAATTATGTATAGGGAAAATCAATAGGAATATTAGAATCAATAAGTTCTAATATTGACGAATTCCGTGGTAGTTAAGTACGTAGCGCATACGCGGTTAAACTTGTACGATTTAAACGTTTAATAAAACTAACACAGCGTGTCGGAGTCAAAAACCCTGTTTTCTTATCGCCGTTGATATTTAACATGAATGAAAAGGTTATCAGGGACATCAAAACAAACTACCCAATAAGTGTGGAACAATCGGAGCGCGGAGGCAGGAACGTGATCAAGGTCGATACCGGAGTGTAAAGAGCAGTGTGAAGAGTGATATAAAGAGAGTAAAACGATGGAGGGTATTTACCGCCACCGTGGCGGGCAATAGAGGCGGCAGACAACTAATTGCGAAAAATGAGATTAACGCTCACTGTGCTCTAGGGCTGCCATTGATCGGATACGTATAGATACAAGATGTTTTATAATTCGATAATTTTTACATATCTTTATGTATGAAGATATAGATATTTTTGTATGCAAGAAAAGGTTAAATAAAATAAATTGTTTACTTAACCATAACGAAGCTAGCAACTACTCAAGTCTTTGTGCCATTTTTGACTCAGTTTCACTATTTTATCAAATACTTAAATAAGCAATTATTGAAGTATAAAAATTGGAATAAATTAAGAGACAATGTAGTAAAACGATTATAAAATAATATAAACGACGTTGAAGGCATACATTTAATAATATTAATCGAAACCTTATTACGGATAATATGCAACAGTAAAATATCATGCCGACAGAAACACACTCGCATAAGGAGGTTGGACGGTAAAAAATTACGGTAATTGATGTGTACCGGTTACCGTTCGCGGAGGTCTTCCTGATGTCTTGACTTTTTACCATATCACAAACAAAAATTCTTAAGTACGTGTAATGTACCGACAGTTATATGATTTTCTGGTACAATATAAATGAAATATAGCCCTCATTTTATTATTATTTATTGTAGTTAATAAAATGTAAATAGAGCTGCCAGCCCTAATGCGAAGGCACTTAACGTACATGCTCCTATTTACAACCCTAGTTTCATTTCTTTTATAACACCACTAATAGACTTATTTTATTAGGGAGGAATACTGAGATAACGCTTATGCCGTCAACTATGTAATCACCATAAAATCGACACAATTAAACATCTACAGCTAATTACGTAGACAGCTCCATGAACGAGTGTCATTTACTCAATTAGATTAATGACAAGTTTTATAGGCAATAATTTAACGCTTCTAAATGTTAATAGGCAATTTAGTAAATAAATCAATTTTCGAAAGAGCCATAGATCTGCTGCATTGCGTCAGTGCAGTATATTGTGTCAACATAATTAAATAGAAGTAACAATTTATTTAGTAATAATAAATTTGTTTTACAATAAAATTAGAACGTACAATTAAATTTACAAGCATAAAATTTAGTCTCATTATCCGTCGGTGAATGCATTTAAATGTACAAGGAACTAAAATACTTCCAGCAAAGTATCTGATGTTAGATTGCAGTAAGAAAATCGCCCTATTCAAGTTACAAACCGCAACGAGACGCCGAGAAAACGGTTACTTGTAAATAAATACACAAATATTTCAAAACACGATATGTCGTTGGGAAGATTATAGAAATGTGTTGGCAGGAAGCATTGAATGAATTCTTGGCTTTTTTTAACGATAATAACACCGCGTATAGATTACTCACTTTAATTTTGTTTTTAAAAATAAAATAGGTACGCAGATGCTTTCTCTTAGCAACTCACAACTTAAAACAGTTTACGAATAGTTATTTAGAAGAAACAAACGTTAAAAAAAGAAGATAATAAAATCCACATGGTTCAAGAGAGAGCATACAGCACGTAAACGCCAACTACAGTTAGGGGTAGATCTAGACAAGAGTTCCCGGGCTAATTGCGCGTAAACCTCCTAAAGAGATTACGTAGAGGCCGGTGTGTCAAGACCAACCATCGCAAGCTTGCATTTAACTCTTATATATTTATTTTAATACTAAGGACTAATCTCTAAGGATATGTATCACAAGGTGGAAGCGAGACGGATATAATTACGCAATACGTTAAAACGAGACGCAATATTTTATTCCTTCTCTAGCGTTTTGCGTCCAGCTGGTCCACGCTGGAGCAACGCGACATGTCAGTCTCGATCTTTTCTGACCCAAACTAATTAAGTAAAGAGAATCTGGTGTTTTAAGATATTTAATTCTAGTATGCACCTACAATTTTATTACTCGACTATTTCCTACGTATGAAAAAATTTTTTTGATCGGTGATAATTTATTTATATTTTTAAATTATCAATTTACATTTATAAGTCGAGAAAAATGTAATTTTATATCAATAAAAACAAATATACCGCCACTCAGTTGCAAAATAATATCAAACGAAGATAGAAATTAATTAAGGGCACGGCAAATGTCTTAGAACAGAATGAAGTCATTCTTCAAGGGACGAAGTGTGAACCGTTTTGTTTTGTAATGGTAATTATTGTAATGAGACGTCGTCATTTGTTTCAAGGGGCTATTTATTTATCTTTTAACGAGGAAAAATACTAATATACCTAAATTTTAAATTACTGTGGCGACTAGGCTGTCGGTCGACTATTAGGTATACATAATTGATAGCATTAGGTTTAAGTTTGTTTTCTGACACGTTTACTGCTAGCCCTAGACGACAAAATAATTAGTTAGTGTTTAGTAATAGTTGGTGTTTAAGTTAGAGTTTCAATGTTGTATAAATATTTATATTTTCTACCTATCCATAATAATATACCTTTATCAATATATGGACGATATTGTTATGATTAGACAATCAAAAAATTTACAATATAGCCCACACCAAACAAGATTATAGCCTAAACTAAAGCTACCTACATACAAAAACAAAATTATTATTTTCAGTAGAAAAAAAAGTTCTCTAACAAAAAGCAAAGAAAAGCAAAGCAAATTTCACGGCGTCCAATCAGTGATGGACGATAACGTTTAATCGACAATGTTCTATATTACGTCGGATAGGAGAAAAGGTTACTTAATCGTCTCCTTGGTACACTTTATTATCTGACGTGGACGTGTGCACGTGACAACTGCGAACACCATCGACTGAGATACCGTTTTTATATCACACACGAGACAGTACGATAAAGTAAACCTATAAATTCTTTCCGTCCATTTTATTTTTATTATACTTATTAGTGAACTAAAATGAGGAATTTATTCGTTGAAACGCGTAACTGTGGGGTCGAGAAGTTCGATTAAAAAAAATTTGTTTATTTAGGCTGTGATACATCACGCAACAACTTAACCAAGTACGACATTAAAACGTCAACAAATCTGGCGTGAACCAAACGCGAAAATTAACAACCATGGCACATACTTCCCATTTATTACTTCCTAATCCCACCATCTATCGAACCATTGATCATAATATCAACATTGTTGCTAAACGAGTTATCGTAAAATCAAAATTACCGATAGTTTTGAGGGGAAATATTGTAATGTGATAATTTATGTTAAGTTCAGTTTGTGTACTAAATCTTAGTTCGCCCACGTGTCGTTACTCGTTGGTGCGCGTGCACCGAACTGGCAATTCATTCCAGTAGGTCTATTCAGTACGAGTACACTCGGAATCTCGTCATTTTTTAAACGTTCGACATTGAACGCAAAGATTGTGGTAAGTACTTAACAGTGTTGTTGTGATAACTTTTTAATAGGTATGATAAACTGCCAAAATTGTCTGACATTCAAAAGTATAAAAAACTTATTACGGGTAGGTATTTTATTATAAGACTTTTATTCATCATTATTTTTATTTTTATTTTTATTTTTCATTCATTATTTTTATTTTTATCATCGAAATAATTCACTATAACCAAACCTTGCTAAGCAATAAAAATGATATAGCGGAGGTCGAACAAGAAACGTATTGCATTTTCTGCATCTTTACATTATTTGACATCGTATATCATAAAGTTTTACATACTTTAACGATTTAGTAACTTACGACTTCTGGGTAGATAAGCTATAAATACTTGTTATAATATTTTTATTGTTAAACTGTCAAGGTGGTACTTGACCATTGAATCAAAGAGCAAGATGCAAATATTTTTTTTTATTTGTTCAGAAATACAACTTTGGAAATTTTCACATGTGTTTTAAAAAATAACCATTACATTAGCTTTTATTAAATGTAATATATTCTCTGATATAAGACTTAACCGTGGCGCCAGTGTAAAAATAAAGCAAGGTGAAACTATGAAGCCATAAAAGTGGTTTTACTTCTGTTACGTAAACTTTATAAGTACTAAGCGTACAGATAGCAAGTACTTAAAATATTAGTCAACTACTTTTGCCTCGTGGTTTCACTAGCGTTTTTCAGTTTTTCAGCCAAATTGACTGCTGTGGCAAGTTTCTCTAAAATACTATATTATTTCTACAGAAAGAAACACCGGTTATATCTAATGTTCAACAAACAAAATATCAACTTCACATAAATGTAATACTTACACATTTGTATATAGATTAGTAAAATATTTTCTTATGAACATTGTAATTGATAAAGTCTTTATCAGCAATACCCATCTTTAACCAGTATAGACTTATTGAATCGATAATATTTATTTTGACTGATAGTGAGCAAAGATTTATGTTGAAATTGCTGTTGATGGTTGTTAAAAATAACATAAAACTTCCGTCGGGGATTCCCCTACTTTATTATTGTGTACTTAACTGTAACTTAGCATAGCGAATAATTGATAAGAACACATGATTTAACTGACTAGAGACAAATAAATACTTTGGTAATAGATTGTTAACATTAAATTGTAATGAAATTAATTGATCAATTGTTATGTGTAAAAAAAACTATAAAATATCCAAATGTTACAAAAAAATTACACAAATCACGAAGAACACTTATCAAAAAAATTCTATTTCTATTGTACAGCGTTAGACGTCAAAAAATCTGATTATTTGAATAACGATAGGACCATACCAAAACATTCTTACGAATTTCTCCCTCTGGAGACCGATACTATTACTCTAGATCTTTTACTTAGCCTCGCGGAATATTCTCACCGGAGAACCGAGGCGATCGGCTCCACTCATTACCGAAGCCGAAAAACAGAGCCGATTCATTAATTAAACAAAGAGTAGCCGACAGACGGCGTCCTCATTCCCGTGAAACTTTCAATACTCGTGGCGCACGACGACCACCGTGGCGCAGCGGTCAACACGCTTGCCTGCGACGTGGAGGCCCCGGGTTCGATCCCCGGCCAGGTCAT
>DVVJ01001943.1:0-10455 GCA_018234505.1 Junonia neildi neildi
GGTTTTCTGTGAGGCCGTGGTATCACTCCGGTCGAGCCGGCCCATTCGTGCAAATGCATGGGTCTCCCACGGTAAAAGCATTCAAATAAACAGACAGTAGAAAGCAAGTTTGTTTTATGTAACGATAAATGATTCCAGTGATTCCCCGTGGGTACGTGAGGCGCGAGAGGGTCGTAAAGCGAGTTCCGTGGGCTACTGGGAGGTATGGCACAACGCACACGCGCGGGCGGCGGACACGCGGCTGACGTTCAAACGCTCGTCGTGTGCCCGCCACCGCGCGCTAAGAGTGCGTTGTAAAGATCTAGACTGCGGGATACGACCGCACGCTGATGCGCAGCAACCCAGGTATATAATAGTTATAGCAATCTCAATTTTAATTATATATACTTAAAATAATTTTCTATGAAATAAGATTCATTTAAAATAAAGTAAAAAATTTATTTTTAGTGTTAAAAATTATAAAATATTTTACTTCTTCGATTTGTCATGTTTTTAAAACATCAAAAGAATCTCTGCTAATGTGTACGCAATGTACAAATGCAATTATGAAAGAAATTAAGAGACCATATTCAGGGCAATGACATCGTACAATGTTCAGCGTATCTCGTTAATGAATAAAGTGATATAATTAAATTGAACATGGCGAGGTACGCTGTATGGGCACCGGTGGCGTTGTGTTGGTTAGGGCAGTTACTCACGAGCGCGTGCGGTGGGGCAGGGTGGTGGGCGGCGGCGGCGCGGCGGCGGGCGCGTGGCCGTGGCAGGCCGCGCTCTACCGCGACGGAGACTTCCAGTGCGGTGCTACGCTCGTATCCGCGGAATGGCTTCTCTCCGCCAGTCATTGTTTCTACCAGTATGTATAATTTGATTTTCAAAACTTTATCATTGAATTTGTTTAGATGGAACTCGAGAGCAAAGTGTCATAGATTGTGATGACATCGAGCTTCTACGTAAAATGTTATTTGTGAATTATTTATGTATTCAGTTATGTATGACCTTTTAAAATTTTGGTTAAATTTCGTAATTAGTTCATTTCAACTAAATGTCAAAGCTAATTTACGAATATAAATATTTCAGAGCCACGGAAGCTCATTGGGTAGCTCGTCTAGGTGCGTTACGTCGCGGTGCGTGGCCGCGCGGGCCGTGGGAGCGAGTGGCGCGAGTGCGTCAAATAGTCCTGCATCCTCGTTACGCGCCGCGAGGCTTTAGGAATGACATAGCGTTGTTGCGCGTGGACGCCTTGTCTCTGCACGCTCGTCTGCGGCCCGCCTGCCTGCCAGCGCCGCGCACGCAGCCGCCTGCCGGGCAACACTGCACGGTCGTTGGATGGGGACAGCTTTATGAACACGAGCGTGTCTTTCGTAAGTGTAGTTTTTGTAAAGAAATCTAATAGCATGCGCACATGTATGGTATGGTAGAAATGTCAAATATAGTTAAGTAAAGGCGTATGTCCCCAATTTTCGACGGTCTTTTAATACGTCGTATGCGATACATTTCTATGGTTATTATTTGTAGCGGACAAAAAAATCTTCGTCTGTTCCTTTCTCCTTATTCAATTTTACACTACTGCTGTTCGGGAGACTGCTTCGCAAAAATGAATTATAGTGATATCCTTTTAAAATTGATGATGAATGAATACATACACAAAAGTGGCTTTGGATGGCATTAGATACAATTTTGTTATTGCTTTTTTATGATTATTAACACCCGTTTTTCGTAACAGCGGACACACTCCAAGAGGTGGAACTGCCGGTGATATCGACGGCGGAGTGTCGTCGTCGTACGCGGCTGCTGCCGCTGTACCGCGTCACCGAGGACATGTTCTGCGCGGGGTACGAGCGAGGGGGGCGGGACGCGTGTCTCGGAGACTCGGGCGGACCGCTTATGTGTCAGGTACTTATAATTGGTCAACCAATTTTATTTATTGACTCCTTTGCCCAAAAGACCGAATTTATAGAAATAAATGAAACGTTATTCGCTAATTTGAACAGACATTTAAACAGACTGTATGGACTGTATTGTGCAACAAAAAGCCAGCTACTGTAGAATCATTTTAAATGAATGAAGACATTTATTATCCTTATGTATTTTAATAAATTAAAACAACATATTAATCAACCCATAATCAAGAAAATTTGCAAATAGTTCTGTTAAAAAATAGTGATATTAAAATATGTCAGCCACTCACGTGCGTTGCGTGAAACCCATTGAGGGTATAAAGTAATCAATCTATAAAAAAATCCCGAATATATAATCAAATTTATATTTTGTCCTATTTGAACCCTATATTCTTTTTTATTAATTTACTATTAAACTTTACCAGGAGGCTGATCGGTGGTACATTTACGGAGTGACAAGCAACGGGTACGGGTGCGCGCGCGCCAACCGCCCGGGCGTCTACACGAAAGTGTCCAACTACATCGAATGGATCGACAGCGTCATGTCGACTTTCACGCCCGTTAAGAACGAAACGATACCTTCGAGCAACGAACAGTATTCCAGCGAAGACTTCTATTCAGACCTAGAAGCCGCCGAGAACAAACGAATCATTCACAGAACTTACGACTCCTGCAGGGGCTTCAGATGTCCTCTCGGTGAATGCTTACCAGCTTCCAGCGTTTGTAACGGCTTTCTAGAATGTTCCGACGGCAGCGACGAATGGAAATGCAGCGAAAATGCAGTGAATTCCAGTAAATTTAACCCAGATTGAGTCAATACTGTAGATATCTATAATAAGCCAGTAATAATAGAATACAATTATTCAATTTCGACTGATACTTTATAAGTAGTACGTAAGGTATACTATGTTAATGAGTCGTAAGAATCTCAATCTTTCATTCTATTTTATTATAAAAATCATCTATGCCATAAACAACGGGCTTGTATATATAGCTTTAATTATGTTATTGCCCAATCTGTTGTCTTGTTTATGTCATTTAAATCTATTTATTGAAATTATGGACAACCTTTTTCGTTTGAATATAATTATTTCAAATGGACGATGTAGCCCATGAATAAATTAAATATGAATATAACTAGCTTATTCTTTTCCTTTGTTTTGTGTCAAGTGAAAATTTTGAAAATAAAAAACATTTACACTTAAAAATTATTTTAATCTTTCCACAAATAAATTAAAATATCTTCAAAATAAGAATGGCATAATAAATAATTACAATTCTTATTAGCGATGTCATAATATTATTACGAAACACAGATGATACTGATTAACAATTGTTTCATATTATAATACTTCTATTAATACAATTATTAATTATTACAATTATATTATTAAATAAAAAAATTTAGCAGATGTCCTGTTATAAAATATTACCTTAGATCAATCACATGAAATTAATCGTAATTAAAACAGTTACTTAAAAGTAATGTTAGAGAAAGCTCCGACGAACGACACATTTCGGGGTTTTAAAATCACTATTCGATTACAAATAGTCGAATTGAAAATGCAAACTTCCTAATTTAAATCGAGACATTCACACTCCTTATCTAACCTAACACTACTTCCCGTACCGAGCGGTACTCCGGCTGTCGGCGTCGAACTGAACATCAATAAGCGAGGAACATCTTAAGATTCACATAAAGGCCAGTAAATACTCGATTGATAGTTATTTCTACGTCACATATGATTCATATATCTTATACCTCTAGGATCGAGAAAAATGAGCAAAAGAATTTATTTACGAAGGACAAATTAGACTGATCAGAATGTCCGGGAGTACTCGTTACATTATTTTATCTAATGAAAATTTTGTGCATTCCGTTCGAAGTGGAGGCGAGTCGTGATGAAGTTAATATATCTAATCCGTGCAGGTAATGGATGTAGGTCGCATGTCGGGAGTAGCTCGCCCCGCGGTAAGAGGGTATGTTTGAGGAATAAAATAAAGTACAGCGAGTACCCGGCGGCCGGCGGTGACGCTCGAGGCTTAGCCTTTGTTCTCGACGGGCGTCGTGGTCAGCCCAGTGGGCGGCTTGTTCAGCACCGTCTTGAACTGCTCCGGTATTGGGTACTCCGTCTGAAATCGATACGCTTATATAACACTCGAAACTAAAACATGCAATGAAAGTTTGTCCTCACTTCATCTGCGTAGAAAATTAGATTAAATTTTATACATTTTAATTTCCATTATTTGATTTATCACTATACGAAAATTCACAAAAATAAACCTAATAATAATAAAATAAAGCTGCTTAACCGTGACAATACAATAACAAAGAAACACATACAAGAGTTATATATAATGTAAATACGTACGTAATCGCCGCTGCTGTTCGGCACGAGCACGTTCATCTCTGAGGACTTGGAGGAGACGATCTCCACGTCGGTGGACTCCTGCGACAGGTAGATCTGGCAGCCGTCCGTCTTGTCAATCGAGATCGTCGGCACCTTGCCGAGCACCTGCACGATCACAATTATGTAGCATTAATAAAGAATGATAAACGAAATAATAAAAAATATTTAAAAATTTAAAAGGATATTAATAATATTTTGTAAAAAAAACAAAATTAATCCATTAAAAATCCATTATCTTAATTTCGTATAAGAACTTTTTGAATTTATCTGACAAGTTATTAATGAAAGACGTATATTTTGAAAATAAAATTAATCTGTCAATAATGCTTTGAATGATATCTTATTGTCAGAATTTCCGCGTATTTGTTGATCAAATTGATTTTTAACCTGGTTTATTCAAGTTTCCGTTTTAGAAATATCATTAAACATGTTGACACATATACTGTTTGCACGAGTAGTTTGAAATGAACTTGGAGCTGATACAACAGTTTGCAGTTAATGAGGAAATGGCGAACGGCGCTACATCTGTCTTGAGGAAATATTGGGAATACGCGATCGATCACATCGGAGCTCCGTTGGGACAATATTGCATTGAACTGATTTATGCCATCTATGCACACTTTACACTTTTCAATTTGGTACGTTGTAAAAAATACTTTCAAACTTATAATTTGATGGCAAGATAATTCGACTTGGCAAAATAAACAAAATTTGTTAAAATACAATCAGATTTCTATACGATTTACTCCAATTCTAGTTCTACTCACGTTGACCTAAAATACTTAAGTTAGATTATTACCGCAAAGTACTAGGCATATATTAATGGCTACTGTTTGCGGCTAAAGGCCGTGTGAATAATTTAAACATTACGTGCATGAAGACGAGGGAGCGAGCCGCTCGATCGATACACGTGCCAATTTTCTCGTTACAGATAATGTTTCTTGTAAAATGCATCCCAACAGGCATTTACATGCATAAATTCATAAAGAATATCTATATAGCTTCGCGTGAAAAATTAAGGCAGAATCAATTAGAAATAGAAGACATAAAGTTACAGGTATTTATGTTTCTCTTTGTAGCTGATTAATATTTAAAATAAAACTAACCATTATAAATAATATCATTTAGATTCAGATAGTAAATACAAAATTAAGATTAATATCAGAGAAAGCAGAAATTGCCGAACGGGGGGAGCTGCTAAAAAGAAAAGTTGAGCAACTTCGTATAGTGAGGAAACGAGTTCAAGAAATAATATTCACTAATGATGAACTGCGAAAGACGATCAATGCCAACGCGCCCCCAGAGGGAAATACAAATTGTAATGTCACTTGCACGCCCGAGGAAGGTATATTAATTATTAAATATTTAGGCCTACAAATATATTTTATTGTTTTTACATTTAAATATATTCTTGACAAATAGTGTCTCTTGGAACTATCTTATCGTAAAAAACCTAAAAAAATATTACAGCAATATTGTTTTACATTAAAAATTGTTAAATAAATCTTTCAGAGTGCGAATTCATAATGGAATTATTGAAAGAGCTGAAGTCTGATAAGGCGGCTGAACTGGATCGGGACAGAATGAAAATGTTTTGTGAAGGAAACTTAGCCGAGCCCGACAGTGCGGAAAACAGTGTTTACTCTTTAGCAAATGATATGGAGAGTAAGCAAGACTATCACGTTAAAATTGTTAAAGTAACCAATGTGTATAAAGTTGCAACCCTTCGTCACTTCATTAAACAAAAGAAAATTCGACGAGCGAACAAGCAAGCTTTGTTGAGGAAAAAGGTAAACAAAGTTTGCGTTAAAATACTTATTAACTATTCTTTCGGTAAAGTACTGGTGCGACCGCCGGGCAAAATTTATATCACATTTTATCAGGGTTATGAAGTTCCTATAGAAAAAATGCACTTAAAGTACCATATTTTTAAATTGATTACCTGTCCAAATAGCATTTAGATACTCAGAAAATGAAAACAATTTTGACTATATTAAAATGTTCACACAACTTTAACTATTTGTACCAAACGGACGTTTATTTACTTTTTTATTGTAGATGGACGACATCAAAAAACTTTTAGAAGGTTGGCAAAAAACTTTGAAGATGGTGATCAATAATAAAGTGTCACTTGTGAACCTAGATCCGCAGCACTTAGAAATTGCGTCTCAGGAGGCCATGGGAGATTTTACAAAAGCGAAGTTTAATAACTCCTCAGATTCCGACAGTGACTTTAGGAATAGCGCAGAAAGTTGCCAAGACGACTACTGTGTTAGATGGTCGCAAGGTCAATACCGACCTGCTTGCAATTACGATGTAAGTACAGGCTGCTAACACTTGTAAATTATTAAACTTATCCCTGGTGGCTACTCTCGCTAGCCAACTGCACGGGAGTAGTCATGAATAAATTAAGCTGAGAGGAGTATGTCAGAGGTTACGTGTATGATAGTAGCGTCACCTAATGCTAGTAGGAGTCGTGATATAATTGACAATGAACTTGTTACCATTTAAAACAAAGTTTAAGTAAACATATTTATGGCGAACAGTGTTTATGTAAAAAAAATGTATAATTATTATTATTAGATTGAATCCATAGCATTATTAAATTTATTATTAGACGAATCCTCGTACGCAGCAAAATATATTACTACTACTATTGTAATGACGTTTTAAAATTATTCGATATTTTAACTTTGCTTGTATTCTAGGATTTCAACATGAATCTTGAAGTCAGAAGGGATTGCTACGATTTGGATGAATATTGTATAAACTACACCAGTCACGACGAAAAATGCGATTGCAGCCCGACTGCTGGAATTTTATTCATCGTCCCCGAAGAGACCAACAGCCAAGTAGAAATTGAGGAGATTAAAAATGATCCGGAATGAAATAGGACTAAAAATGAAGAAAATTCGTCTTTTCATTATATATTTTTTTCTAATTACTTTTATAATACAATATTAATAAAATGTTAAATTTCGTATGACTTTCACGGCCACAAAATCGAGCACCATATTACACGAATATCGTTCGTGTAATATGATGTGTTATGTGTAGGTGTTAACTCACTAGAACCTAATTAATCCGTAATAAACATCGAAACTTACTAATTACTGTTATGAGAACACAACACGCTAATTAATTTCGACTACAGTCTGAAGTCAGAAGTTGTCTCAATTGCTTCTGTTCTCTACGATATAGGTCAAGTTTATTGTTACAAATGATTTTCTTTGTTGTATACGTACTACGAGTGCTGCTTTATGCTTTTATGCATATATTGTTGAATAAAAAAATGATTGATTGATATTCAAATACAATGAAAAAATTGTCCCGGAAAAATGATCGCTTGCCGGCGCAATTGTATAGAGTTGATGTTTTACATTATAATTGCCTTTTTAAAATGAAATGGTTTAAAACTGAAGATTATTTGGTTACATGCTTTGTTCTATTTTATTTTATTTAACGAATTAGTGGTTAAAACTGTTTCAACAGATGAAAGTAGCTCAAACTCCGGTTAGTACCGCTGAGTTTTCAAGTGATAAATAAAGCGAAGAAAAACATTGTAAGGAAAAAACACGTGTAACGAGTTTGATAAATGTATACATCGTATGTGTATCACTCACAGTCGAGCGTGTCAGATTATCCTAAACCTTGTCAGACACTAAATCGTACTTAAATAAATCTGGCACATGAAAATGTACTCTAAATTTTCTTGTGACGCTTGACGCTGGTTTGCAGTGACAAGTTCAGTCGCGTGACGTGAATTTAACAGAATTTAACATGAATTTTTACTATATGATAGGTACATAATTAAATACGTTCGAAAAACATTACCCTACTTCTAACGCAGTCATGTAAAAAGACTAAACTAAAACTACCTTTAACTTTGGCGACCAATTAAATTCTCATCACGTGACCGAATTTGACGTTACCGTTATTTCACTATAAGTTCGCAACTGTTAAACAGTGGAGAAATTTTCAATTGGATACACCTACTCTGTCCTTAGAAAATGCGGTGCCAACTATAATGAAATCTTTAGAGTTTCTAACTCTTTAAAAAGTTCATTTACGATCTTCTTTTTTTTTGAGAAGAGATGACAACTTTAAAATATTGAAAGAAAAGATTTGTATTATGATATTTATCAAATTATATTTGTATCAACGCCAAAGTTTTATTATTACACAACATACTTTTGCGACACTACCCCGACAATCCTGGATGAAGTTATTAACAACTCATAATAATACACATGGCGTGAAATAATTACGGTGCTATAAAAAGACATTGTATTGTATTCACTATACAAATTTTAAAATATGCACAAGATATCCACTATCCATAAAAATTAAAAACAATATAAAAACGTACAAACTTTTCCGAGTCGCGGCAGCGGAACATATACACCACGTTGTTCACCTCCTCGTTCTCTACTATCGGCTCGAGTTGCCCCTCTCGTATTGTTCTGTTTGAACCGTTCAACTGTAAGTAGTGTGTCTCACCTGCATCTGCACTGACTGGCAGTTGACGAACTCGACGCTGGAGACGAGGTTGTCGAAGACGACGGCGCACTTGGTGCACGAGTCGAGCACGACGCCGTTGATCTTGCCGCGCACCGTCAGCGCCGAGTCGCGGCAGCGGAACATGTACACCACGTTGTTCATCTCCGCGTTCTCTACTACCAGGTTCGAATTGCCCTTTTGGTATTCCTGCGGACAATACGACTTGGTTAGATGCGGTTCATTGTTTTGTATGACCGTATGTATATTATAAATGTTGAGCATTTTTAAACAAAACTATCTAATAAACGTGTGATTCTCGTATGGTGTGTGTATCTCGTATCTATGGTGTACGTATATACAATTATATAATATGTATATTTCTTTAATCAAAATATGTAATTAAATTTTGTTTGTAAAAGAAAAAAGTAAAAAACATTTTATCAATAAACACACTGAATACACAATAGACGATAAAAAATAAAATAAAATTTATTTTAAACAATAAAAATAATTAGAAATATTAGTAGTGAGTGCTGTCAAAACTATTCAGATCCTGTAGTTCTGACACCCTAGTAATTTTTGGCGCGTCTCTCGTGCGACCACGTTAGTCGACAAATCTATTTAGACAAGATTTTGTTTGTAACATTGTCTATACATGTAATACGTGTACATGTATACATGTGTTTCCAGTAAAAAATCAGATTTTCATCAAACATATTTATAAAGTTATTATTATGCAAAACAAGTAGCTTTTATCCGCAGCTACACCCGCGTGGAAGTCGTTCATCGCTGTGGGTAAAAAGCAATGTTTTCCTTCTCCGAGATAAAATCTCTATCTCATTGTTCATCCTAGACTTCTAACTATATATCTGGAAAATTTCATGGCAGTCGGTAGGTACGGCGTAAGAGCGAAACAAACAAACTCATTTTTCCATTTAGAATATAAAAAAGGAATTTAGTATTTATTGATTTATTATACATTTTATCTTGCCGTGAAATATATCTTAGTTTTATATATAACTTTTGAAACAATAAATAATTCAACGCGTACATTTGACATTATTATCAGCGTCAAAGGGGAGCAAACGTATGAAATTGCTCGGAAAGTGTGGAACTGTGTAGGGACGCCTTTGTAAATCACATCCTAAGAAGAAACCCACCCACGCGATAGATATCCTTATACTGTACTTATATATGTCGCGCTAACATCGACATAACTACGTTATTGAAACAGGATTTCTGCGACGAATGTTTGATTTTACTCAGTGTAATATGAAACAAAATTGAATTTCTTTTATAAATTAATTTAATTTAGTCTTTTTTATATATTTTACATTACTTTACAGAGAAATACAAGTTCGAGTTCAAGTTGTCATCGCCAAAAGTCGATTCAGTTCTTTAAATACTTCTGTTATTAATATAATTAGTACCAGGATGACCGAGCTTCGCTCGGTGCTGATTCATGTTACAAGAACACATGAAAACTCAAAAATTCGCGTTTCTTCGGGCATAAGACTAAGCTAGACCGATTATTCACCCCCGAAACCCCCTCGCAAAATAAATTTCAGAGGAATAGTTGCCTTTATTTCTAAAATTGAAGATACATAGATACATATAAATATACAAGAATTGCTCGTTTAAATATA
>DVVJ01001944.1:0-10455 GCA_018234505.1 Junonia neildi neildi
AGCGGCAACGGTGGATATTTTTTTCATTCATGTTTCTAGTAGTTAGGTGCATTCGTTGTTAGAAAATATACATCATGCGAAAACTGAGCTGAAACTTAAAAGCTGTCTAGAGGCTAAACTACTGATCCGATTTAGATAATTTTTTGTGTATGGCCTTGAAATCGTATTTCATTTAAACAGTTTCAATTAAAACACATAACATGTATTGACCCTGTATACTATTCGCATCATATTGAGCGAACATTCCACAAACAAAGTAAACAGCTGGAACAACAAACATGCAGCGAGTATTATTTGTGCAGCAGATGAAACGCAAACTTGCGCGAAATAGCGAAGATAACGTTTTGTTTTATATCATAGATATCTCCTTTTATGATTTTGCTATATTTATTTCACTTTATCATGTACAGAATGGGATATCCCATCGGTAATTTTTCAAAAGCCTTCTAACATTTCTACGTTTCACTTCGAAATGTCGCTTTCCCTAATGCTATTTTACTATTTTTCTATATTTCCGTCCAATAAAGTTTCTTTTTTCTAATATTCCTTTCTCTATTTTTCTGCGTGGGTTTTGAGTCTTTTCGTCCAAAAAAAAAAATTGTCCTCGAAAGAATTTTGTCTTTCTTTTTCATCACAGAAGAATTCGTTATAGACTAAAATTTTAATCTTACAAAATTCAAGTTCAAGGTGTAGGTATTTTTGTAGTCTATTGATTTACAAAGAATATAATGGTACTTATAGATTTCCAAGAAACCATTAATTATTGCATATTCTCTAACATCAGACAAATGTGCATGATCGAGGAGCTGGTGCGTCTGTATAAGAACCGCCCGTCGGCGCAGTCCAACTGGGTGCTGGTGCGCAACTGGCACGGCTCGGGGTTCTTTTTTTATTTTTTATTTAAAATATGCATCCATGGGCTCACAGTTGCAAATGCCTTTGATTTTCCATTTTTTACAATTTTTATTCCTCTATGCGTACATTCCTTTAATCAACAAGAACTAAAACTTAATTTAACTTAATGTTACTAAGGACGCAATTCCAAACCTGACATAATGTTTTATTTTCCTTATTTACTTATGTAATTTTACTAATAATAATACATTATACCTAATTAAGCACCTATATCTATTTATATTATATAAATTATATTAATGTGATCTATGTTTTAGTGGATCCTGCCCCACTCCTGATCGTTCTGAGTAAGGCCTCTATGACCTTTGTGTCACGCTTGCGCATTGACATTTTTAGATTGTGCTCTATGATAACTTTCGTCGAGGCCCCCACCGCTCGGCTGATATACCTGCCGATGGTGTCGTCACTGTCATCGGTGTGAACTTGAAATACTTTACATATGGTTTGATGATTAGTTTTTGCGAATAGTCACGGGATATTTTATGGCCTGTATTTTCGGCTGTAAAACATCAGGTACTGCCGACCTCTTTGGATTTTTTCTTTCGAAGTACAAATCTTAAAAAAAAATACCGGCTGAATTGATAACTTCCTCCTTATTGAAGTCGGTTAATAATGCAGATTTCATCCTTATCATGTCAACAGATTAAATAAATATACACGCAATAAACAAGAAAATATAACTTGACAAGAACATTATCATAAAAAGTTGCCTATGTCGTCCGGAGTAAAACTCTTGTGAGCATCAATTATAAAAGTTTGGACACCGGATTGATGGAGTGAGATCGACATCATATCAACTCTTTAATACATTATCAGATAATATTTTAACGATTTGATATATACGCAATGAGCCGAGATGACCTAGTGGTACGAATACGTGGATCCTAACCAAAGTTCGCGGGTTCAAACCCTGGCTAGCACCGCTGGATTTTCAAGTGCTAAATTTGTGTTTAAATTCATCTTTAGCTCGGCGGTGAAGGAAAACATCGTGAGGAAACCTGCATGTGACGGAAGAAATTCTGACACATGTAAATCCACCAACCCGCAGTGGATTAGCGTGGTGGATTAATCTCCATAACCTTCTCCCTAATAGGAGAAGTGGCCTATGCCCAGCAGTGGGATATTTACAGGCTGTGTTAGGTTACGTTACGTTTATACGCAATTCTATCAAATTGATATACGCAATAAAATGGCAGTAATAATTATTTGTTGTAAAGTAACAACCTGCAAATAACAACTGCTGGGTAAAGGCTTCTTTTCTTTAAGGAGAAGGTTAAGGAACTAAATCCACCACGCTGTTCCATTGCAGGTACGCAGATATACGAGTACATTTCTCAGAATTTCTTGCGGCATTGAACCCACGACCTTCGGGTAAAGATTGACGCGTTGAGAACGCTAGTCCATCTGGGCTCGGGGCCCGTACTCTCTATGTCACGATACGGAACATGCCCGTTTTTGCAGACCTCATATCGTGCCGCGTTAAACAATCTTACCATGGCACGTTACGTTACGGTTACGGTATATACATTACAACCTAAAATTTATATAAAACCTTAAACTATAAAAACTGTTTCCCAGTAAAATCGTAAATTTAATATGAAGTTGCAAATAATAAATTCCTAGATAGGCGGTGCATTTTGGCCTGCATAAACAGCTTCCTGGGCCGCTTCAAAGGATCCCATTTGCGTTTGATATCAGCAAAAATGAGGTTTCCAGTATCTTGTTTGTCTATTCTGAAGTGTACTTATTTCTGACGGTTTATTTTGATACGGGTTTTTCTAGGAAATGTTAACTCTGATGGTTAAACTGAAGATTTTATATTTGAGTACGCTAATCTAAGTGGTTAGTTGTTCGTTTTGATAAATTCTTTTACGACTACCATTCTGGTAAAGTGGTGATCGTTACTCTTAATGAAGAAATTATTCAAGTCTAAATGGTTGGCTTGCAAAGGTCAGATGGCAATCACTCTGCGTAAAAATCAGTAACCCAGGTTCCTGGGCGTGAATAAATCAAACAGACATTAGTCAAAGACAAGGAAAACTGCTAGGAGTAGGACTATTTTTTTTTTGTGTTATATGAAGTGGTATACCACTTAAATAATAACCCACAGGCTTATTATAGACGACGCGCAGCGGTCACAGCAATAGACTAAAGCGCTAACGGTCCCGGGTTAGATCCCCTCTCATCTGTATTCTCAGATTGGCCATATGAATGTCTGTCGTGGTCTGGATGTTTGTAATTGTTTTCTGTACATGATCCGGACCTCCGACACAAGATCCAATTATCTTACTGAGGGGCCATTGAGTGTAAAGCGTTTATTTATTTATTTATTTAATTATATAGTATTAAAAACATAATCATTTTTCGATTTTCTTATCCTTTCAACTCCCTAAAATAGTCAATGAACCAAAATGCAACACAAAATTAGAATATTAATGTTTCCTCACGACCACCAATTTCATAAATAAGGCTATAGGCCACATTACATAGAAGCTGACCAGTAAACATAAACGGGTAGTCATAAAACACAACTAGTGCAGCGTAATTACTACAACATTGGTTAATATTACCCTGGAGGCTATGATTAAGACCTGATTATGTCACTCAAGCTTTGGGAATATAAGCCAATGTGATTGACAAAACTGTTTATTATGTATCATATTTATTTATTTATTTATACTTTGTACACCACAAAAAAAAAATACACACAGAAAAATACTTATATCTAAAATACTAATTATTGTACATCGGGTGGTCTTATGGCTAAGTAGCCAGTAGGTATCTAGTATTTCTTCCAGACAACCCGATAAAGAAGAGGTTTTTGCATGGAAATTGTTAAAACAATTAATAAATGGAAAAAAAATTGTATATCACAGATAATATATAGATTATTTTGTCACTATCTATGTTTCCCAAACTCATAATGTGCTGTGATAACTTTCTTATATTCTCGTATTTTAACAGCAACTTTTTTACTTCATTTTGACTTTTTATTTTAGCTTTTAAATCAAAAAGGTCACTTTAGTCTGTTTTAATCCTATCTTATTTTATCTATTACATTACTAAGGCTAATCATCTGTACCAACACATATCATGCCATCCTCCATGGCGCAATCTTTTCCTGATTGGCCTGGGTTTTGGATGTTTATCTATATATGTATCTATTATAAAATATTACCGTTGAGTTAGTATCCCATAACACAAGTCACGAACTTACTTTGGGGCTAGCTCAATCGGTGTGATTTGTCCGTATATATTTATTTATTTATTTATATCAAAAGTTTATAATAATAAAGAGACAGCGAAAGAGAGTGAGAGTGAGAAAGAAACCTATTAAAGTAACTAAAATAAATAGGGTAACATTTAAAAGGTACATTGGTTTAAGTATAAAAAGAAACGAAGAGCAAAGCTACAAGCAATAACAAGCAATAGGTATAAAAAGTCACAATTCCCTTTCAATAGAGAAGCAATAAAAAATTATCGTCAATCGTTTCCATATGAAGGTAATATCCAAATATATCGGTAGCTAAAAGAGGCTTACAATCCAAACCCTTCGGTTTAATAAGGGTGCAATAACAAAGAAAAATATACGAGAATCGGGTCGCCATTCATCCGGATATTGGGATTTATAGGACTTTAAAGTACGGATAAAAAGAAAGAGTAGTTTGAGAACCGCTGCACTGTCTCGTGTTGACCGGTTTTTAAACTTTATGGGAAAACTATTTTGTTCAATGCGTATACTGAAATAGCTTCTCATATTCAGGGTTCCGTAAAACATTGTCAAAATTCTTTAAAAATCGGATTAATTTGTCTTTTACGGGATCACTCTTGGTATAAGATTTACTTGTTAGTACTATAACGAACGAAATCGGCTTTCATCTATGTAAGTCGTAACAAATGTTAAAAGGATCATGTCAGTGAAATAATTATTTGCTTACAATAACCGACTTCAAATAGAACTGTTTTGTTAACAAGCGCCTAACTTTATTATTTAATTCTTCACATTCAAATGTGTAATATGTCCTGGGCAACAGAAACGCATACGAATCTACTCATGCAGTTTTAAAGTTGACAATTTTATCCGTACAAAAATGACACGACTACTTTTCATAAAACGTGTGTAACACAGCCTGTACATATCCCACTGCTGGGCATAGGTCTCTTCTCCTATTAAGCTTAATCCACTAAGCTGCTCCACTGCGGATTGGTGCATGTCAGAATTTCTTCCGGCACATGCAGGTTTCCTCATGATTTTTTCCTTCACCGCCGAGCTCGAGATGAATTTAAACACAAATTTAGCACTATATAAAACATGCGTTTCTGAGAAATAGAGAAACAACTTTTAGAGAAATCGCTTTAAGATGGTTGTTCGATTCATAATAAGAATAACCTGCAATGAGCCACCGACAAAATCTAATACATAAATTCATAATTTACGTCGAATCATGAATTATATTATTAGCAGCCTACAGAACCAAACAACACAACAAACCTTCAACCTTAACACTATTTCGTACATATAACTTAAATAGATTTAAGTTAATTGCCGTTCGGACAACAATTTTCATTGAGATCGGATTTACCGCCTTTTAAAGTGCAAAGTAAAAGTAGTTTTAAAAGCAAATGCTTGTGAGATTGTCTAAAGCGGACCCGTTCAAAGGCACATAAATTGGAAGGAGAATTGGTGAAATGTTCTACATTTTTATTTCCTTGGACTTTTAAAACCTCAATCGAAATGAACAAGACGTATGTTCTTGATAGATAGGGTTTTTTGTTGGAATTAATTTTGTATGACTTGTGTGGAACGAATTGTGATATGTAGACAGATAATAAATTAATCAAAGCTTCATCTCTATTTTATACACACAATTTTTTTCTGAACTTAGACTTTTATAGAGCTATCGATGACCTCTCTGGTGTAGTTGGTAATGAATGTACTGTAACGTCAGCAGTCGGGGTCTCGATACCTTTGTAAGTCGCCACACCATGCCTCGGAAAGCACGTATCGCCTGGATATAAACCTCGTAGCTGTAAATACATATGAAATAAATCGGTAAAAATTCCGCTTTAATTAGGTTTTTTGCATAACTAGATAGATGATTTACAAAATACTACAAAGAACTAAATTTGACAGTACTTACATATAAATTAAGTTTGTTACTTAACCCTGCACTGTTTGACGGGTTTAAACGGGTATCGAATAATTGTTTAGTTTGGATTTGACCCATAATCCTGAGTTAAGATCTCTTCAAGTTTTGACCCGTTTGTAAGTACGGATAAAGGAAACAAACCACTGGATTCATAACATTATTCTACGCTATAAAATAAGTAGGTACATATATTTTATTGGGACAATTCTATTAATCACTAACAACAACTCCTGGCTGGGCTATTCATCTGGTCAACTATTCGTATTTCGTATTTGTGTATTATTAATATATTGTTCTTTTGGTTTAATAAATAAAAAAAAACAATGACATCACGTCAAAACATCGTAAAAAATATACATAAAGTTTCTAAAAATATGAATAATTTTGATTCTGAATGACAATTAGAAAAATATATTTTAACAATTGAATTTTCATTCATAAATCCTAGAATTTTAGACTAAAGTATATTTTTCACGTTTTTTAACTTGTTGATCAGACATTAGCTCAACACACTCTCTCACAAAATCTTTGCTAAGTATACACAGTGTGGGGCAACAGATGCGTATGTTAAAGCGATACTGCAGCATCTCTGTTTCCGCGCTAATGGCGGCCATCGCAAGATTTTTAGAGAGTGCAGGCTTAAATAGCCCGAGCTTTCTCTAAGAGTCGGGTATTTATGAAGACTTACCGCGTCATATATGTGTCAAGTATATATGACGCGGTAGTATAAGAAAAAAATACACAGTATGAGTTTGAGACGTGAGGGACCGAAAGCCTGTCTATTTTTCCATCTTAAGCATCGGCATCACAATTTGTGGCTCATCTGATGCTGCAAATTGCTTTACATTTAGATGATTAACAATATCAAAATGTGCAACATTGCAAGGAATTTTATTTCGATGATCAGTAACAAAACAGCTAAATAAAAAATTACAATATTACTATGAATTCTTTAAAAATGTTTCATTAAAAAATCGTTTTGTTTGTCAAAGTAAGTCGGCGTAAGCATTCATTCCGACTTACGCCCACTTACGCCTACTAAGGTTCAGTGAAATAAAATAATGAGCATAAATGAAAAAAATATATAGTAGTAAAAAAATAAATTGAGATTTATTTTTTCATACTGTAATAAAAATTAAAAATAAACTTGATCAATGATATTTTATATTTTAAACTTTCGCGATGTATGTACTTTATTCATATTTGTTTTAATAATGCCGTAATGTCGGGCAATAAGGCTTATTACGTTTAGATTATCGCAGTAAGACCCGTTTATAAAAAAAAATTTGATCATTGATATTCTGTATCCTCCTTTTCTGTAACAGTTTCTTCCAATACTCCAAAGAGACTATGTTGAACAGTAATAGAGTTATATGTTGCAGAATACAGATTACTAAAGACGGTGTAAAATTTTGCATCCATTGTCATAGTTTTGCTCTGCGTTCAGTGTACATTAGCCCTAAAGCGTCAACTCCATTAAACTCCCGTCAAGTCAGAGCCGGTCGAGCGCGAAATCGCAACAAGTTAAAACCATTTGTGACAATCGATTCGGGGCAAATAAATAAACAATGGAAGGATTGCGAAATCGCGGGCTGAAATTTCGGAGAGGATCACTCACAATGACAGACTGTATTTAGTACTATTTCTAATAGATCATTATACTTATTTCTTATATCTATGAGTGGTATATAAACAGTCTGTACAGTCATAGTACTTCCTACCTAATAACATCGTTTCAATAATTTTACAAACATTCTACTGTAATACATATATCATAGTTTATCAGCAACAATGTTTATCGTTTCGATACAATCAATTAATTAATATAACTAGGAATATTAATTTACTAAAAAGTACCAAAGTATGAACCGATATTCATTTCGTTTTCTATTGCGATCAATAGAAAACAAAACACAATGGAGGGAATAACTATTATAATCGGTACATATTTATCGTTTTTTTGTTCTATATTATTAATAATAATTTGGATCTGTAATCCAAAATGGCGGACACTCCACAACTTCATAAGTCTTCATCAAATCGTTATCGGTACCCTGGATTTGTTTTCGAGTAACATCATATACGAAAGTAGATACTTAGCAGTTGTGAATGTGTTCTTAAGATACATATCAGGTTATGTGCTATTCGGATCTTTGTGTTGGTCCTTATGTGCGTCACTACTGGCATACATCAGACTCGTCCTAATAACTCACGGCAAGATCAGCTACGGGAAGAGAAAAGCCGCGGCGTTCAGCTATGGGTATTCATTATAATAGGAACAAATTGTTTAATTCAACACGTCTATAATCTGGATTCAGCATATTCAAGAGGTACACCACAAGTCGTGTGTGTTTACTATTTAGTGACGTTTAATGCGATTGTTGTATTTCGAGTGTTTACGTATGTATTTCACTGTTGTACGAAGCCAATCGGTAGAATGAAAAGTACAAGAATCATATCTTTAATTGGGATTGCGATTATCTGTGACACGATTACGATGGTGATGTGCTTCAGTGCCTTATTGCTCGAAATCTTCCTCAAAAAATTTTGGGACTTCTTTTACGTCCTCTTTTGTTACAGATTAGTGTTCCATACGATTCTTTTATTATTCAATAGATCATCATTGGAGTATTGGAAAAAAGTGTTGCAGAAAAAGAGGACACAGGATATTAATCGAGTTTAAATTAATGATATGATTACTATAGGAAAAAATAAATCATATTTGTATGTTTTACTTTTTTAAATTTAGTATTGACACTTTCTTAATTACATGTATCTGAGTGTACTGCAGTAAGTGTAAGTCGGGGTTACCGCTTACGCCGACTTACCGCGCAAAGTTTTGTGCAACAGCTTTAGACAGTAATCACCAAAGATTTTAGTAAATACATAACTCATATGCTTGAGAGATGCCATGTGTCATATTCATAAAATAATATTAAGCGTTTCACTTATTTTGTATAACTAAAATAATTGTGCTGCTATTTATCCTGAGTTAACCCATAAATATAATGATTTATTTCGCCTATTATATCAACCAAATATAATTGTATCTTTTTCCTTGCGCATTACTCTACTAATAGCTAATTTATTTTCTAGTTTTTTCGCTATAAAGCATAAATTAAACTTTATCAGTAACTACTTATTATCGTGTCGATAAAAAATAATTATTATAATTAGTACAATAGTAATATTTATTTCAAAACCATATAAATTTATTCATAAATAAAAACAAAATGAAACCTCTATCGGTTGTGATCGGGACGTATTTATCAGTATTTTGTTGCATAATATTAATAATTATTTGGTGTTTTAATCCAAAATGGCGGTCGCTTCACAACTACATCAGTGTCCAGCAAATTGTCATCGGCACAATACATTTATTGTGTATAAACATCAAATTTGAAACGGAATCTTTGATATTTATAAATAGATTCTTGATGTTCATATCACATTATGTGTTATTCACATCATTGTGTTGGTCCTTGTGTGCATCATTGCTGGCATACATAAGACTCGTTCTAATAACTCACGGCAAGATTAGCTACGGGAAAAGGAAAGCCGCGGCTTTCAGCTATGGATGTCTATTTATAATAAGTGGAACAACAACTTCAATAAAACATATTTTCAACTTGTACCTAGGAATAGAGAAGTTAACACCTATAATTTTATGCTTCTACTATTTGGTGACGTTTAATATGATTATTGTATTACGAGTGTTTGTATCAGTGATGCCCTGTTGTAAGAACCGAATCGGTCGAATGAGAAGTGCAAGAAATGCAAGAATCATATCGCTAATTGGCATTGCAATTGTTTGCGATACTATTACCATGATAATGATCTTGAGTACTGTTTTCGTCGTCTTCATGCAACATGTTACGTACGTTTGTTTCATTCTCCTCCATTACAGACTGTTTCTACATACAATTGTTTTGTTATTCAATAGAGCATCTTTGGAATATTGGACAAAACTGATAAGGAAAAGAAGGATGCGGGCTATAAATCGAAATATATAACTTCAATTTATTTGCGAGTACGTTAATAATTACCTGTGTAATAAAAAGCTGTTCTTTTACGTCTTACTTATTTCGTTACTGACGCTTTCATTATTTAAATTTCACTGTACAATTAATACCCCGACTTACGCTTACGCTGACTTACTTTGGCGTACTTATGGGATATTTAAATTTTACATATTTTTACAAAACTTATTATAAAATGTATTAATTATGTGTGCTCTAATATAGGGATATAGGGATTATATTATACAAATTGATTACGAAAAAAATATAGGTTATTTATTTTTTACTCGACTTCTTTATAGCTACTTAATATTACCATCACTTGTTCTTCACTATAATACAGGGTCAATGCAGACCATGGGTACTAATTG
>DVVJ01001945.1:0-10453 GCA_018234505.1 Junonia neildi neildi
AGATAAAGCTGTAAACGTGGCTAAGTACTGGGCCCAAACAGTATAAATATAAATTTGCCATCGACACGAAGAAGAAGTGGGTAGAGAGGGGGCACTTGACTCTAAGAAAATTTCACACTTTGAAGCTTAATATTTCGAAAATTATTCCTCGTTCGGAAAAATGGTTTTCCCATACCCATAATATTTTTAAATGACCTATCCAACGATACCCCACATAAGAAAAAAATGAAAAAAATTTTTTTAGTCTCACTTTACCTACTTTCACATATAGGGGAGACACCCTCACAAAAAATATTTTTCAAGATTTTATTGTACGACTTTCTCGGCGAAACTATAAGGGTAAAAAAACCCTAAAAATGGGTGGTATTTAATCGATCATCAATTTATTACGTTTGAAACATATAAAAAATCTTAATGGTATCTACATGGTGTAGTCTTCAGAAGATGTAGAATCAAAATATTTAAAAAAAAAGTCACACTAATACTGACGTACGTACCACATACGTCACCGTAGTCAAATTTCCCTACTTAGGAAGGTGGCAGCCATTCGCTTCCTGTCGTAACACACACGTAACAGGTGACCAAAATGGACATTCAGAAATTCCCACCCAATCTGAAGTTTTGAACGAAAAACCGTTCAGATGACGTACCACTCGTATTCAAGTCTTTGTTGCTACTTTTCATATTATAATTAAAAATGAAAATAGAAAGAAGACATTATAATCAGTAGCATAGCTAGGGAGTGGAGAGGGCAGTGCACCCTGGGTATCCTCATCAAGGAGATGACCCCCGATCACCAAAGTCCAAAAAGTAGTGTAAAAGCGTGTGTAGGTATGTAACTTTGATCTTGATCCCTGAACAAAAATCATCAATGTGTTACAAAAAGGCAAGTCAAAAGTAGTGGGGCACAAGTTTGACCAAACATCACGAAAAGTAGTGCAAATTCTGGACTGGAACGCTAAAAAAAGTTAAAAAGGTCATCCACACTCAAGACGTAGGGATGCAGAAATTAAGCGTCCGCCCTGGGTGACACCCACTATTGAAACCTTAATCTCTGATCAGCTATCATGAAAAGATTTCAAAACTTAGCGGCTACATAAATGATAGGTATCTTATTTAAATCGATCGCAAGCACATAAAGAAAATTATTATACAATATTTTTTATATTATAATAAATATGTTTTGTCTTAATTCCAGGTGAGTGAATCTTCACTACTTGAGTGCAGCAACGGGCGCTACACAGCGTCCGACACGGTGAGTGCTAAACGAAACTATGGGTTAATTGTGATCATGTAGACTATAGTACATGTGTCGTTTAGTAATTAACTTTATATTTTTAATTATTGGTATTTAATGTCTAACAAATAGCCTTATAATTATTTACGTTCCTTATGCTGTGATATTACGTAACATTAACAATAACTAGAACTAGACTTATTATTTACACGTAGATGAGCTTTATCACGAGTTTTTATAAGTAGCTTCAGTTGTACAGGTCGCAGTAAAATGGCTCCTTAAATAATGAACTAAAACTTTGTATAAATTTTATTTCATTTTTGCAACCAACAAATCACTCACAATGAGCGCTGGTCGATCTTGGGATTAACGAATTCAATGTTACAAATAATCTTATTTATTAACTATAATCATGATATTCAGTTCAGTTTGTGTGTTTGAGTTAATTTTCAAAAAATATAATTACTTAACTCAAAATTCGGCAACGACTGCAGCGTAGCTATCACAATTTTCTTCAATAAAATAAAAAAAAATACTTCGAAGAGACCGAAGAGTTAATCAACAAGATTTTCATACTTTCAAGAGTATCAAAGCGAAACTCGGAATCCACAAAGTTATTCGTTTTTTTGCCTTTCAAACTCCCGTAACTCATGTAAACATTTTTTTTCATTGGAGTTTTCTATACATCCAATTTCTGAATACGATTTGGAGGAATGAATGGGCACCACAGATATACATACATATACGTATTCTATTATTTGCGGATGTGACTGAAAAATCACGTAGAAGTTAACTTGAGTGCATAATTAAATTTATTTAAATGTACACAATCTATCTACTTTATTTAAAGATACGGAAAGGCGCGTTCCAATAAAATTAACCATGAATATATGTATGGGCATTTTTCGGATTACTGTAATTTTGATCTCGAAGCCCTTTCGGCTTTACGAAAAATGTAAATACATATAAAATATAGCCTCTTATTTAGGTATATTACTTTCATATTAAGGTGCAAATCTTCATCGTTTATTGCATATCGTATAATTATTATGAAAATATATAATAAGAGTGATCCCCCCAGGAGTCGGGTATCTATGAAGATTTACCCTGCGTCAACAAAAAAAAAAGAGTGCGTCATTTCACGCCGGTTTTCTGTGAGGCCGTGGTATCACTCCGGTCGAGCCGGCCCATTCGTGCAAATGCATGGCTCTTCCACGGTAAAATAGTGCATATTCTAGTTTTTGTTGCAACTTTTAATATTATCCGTTAAAATAAAGCTGAAAATAGAAAGAAGACATTATAATCAGTAGCGTAGTCAGGGAAGGGGAGCAGAGAGGGCAGTCCACCCTGGGTATCACCACCAAGGGGATGACCCCCGATCAAAAGTCCAAAAAGTAATGTAAAAGATGTGTAGGGATGTAACTTTGATCTTAATTCCTGAACAAAATTCATCAGTGTGTTACAAAAAGGTCATCAGCAAGGAGTATCACGATAAAGTAGCCAAAAGTAGTGGGGGACAAGTTTGACCAAACATGACGTAAAGTATCTATGAAGATTTACTCTGCGTCAACAAAAAAAAAGAGTGATGTGTAGTTTTTGCAACATTTTTAAAACTATTTTTAGAAGAAAAAGTATATTCATAGCGATATTTTTATGCGTGTTTATGTGTTCCAATATGTATGTTCACGTCCTAAAATATGAAAACATTTTTTTAGTTCGTAAAAAGTTTCACCGTGGCACTTTCTATAGAACTGGCAATGTCGACGCACCTATTTAATGCAGGCGCCAGAGTCCGGCACACCGCCTCGCGCTGCCCACTTGACTCATCTGTTCACGGTTCGACTCCAAAGACTAATTACAGCTTAGTTTTTACCCTCTTTTACGTCATACTATCGCTCTATAATACGGAAAAAAGTCAAGCGTCGAATCAATAGTAAATGTAATGATTTTGTATACATACATCAGATATATGTTTCTGTAAGAAGAACAACAATTTGTTATTTAATGCTAAACATGTGTATTGTATCCCGAATGCTACTCGTAAGTACACGTATAAAAACATTTGAGTAATTAAATTTCAATCAAATACCTATTCAGAAATTCCAAAAGCGATGCGCTACATAACTCGACTACGTGCAATTATACTTTGCAGTATATGAATCGAAAGAATTTCATTTTAAAATAGTATACGCGCGGGTAGTGAGCGATCGTGGGCAGCGGTGTGCTGCATGTTTACCAATTAGCATCCAGCACGCGGCGCTCTTCGAGGAATTACATTCTTTATTTTTCTCGTAATTGATGTTAGGTTCAAGATCTCTCCTGTAGTCATCCAGTAAGCTTCATTTCGTTCCGATGGCTGTGGATTTACGAACGATTTTACTCGTATATCCCAGTCTTTAACAATGCCAATTTATTTTGCTATCTATTTATTTTCATTTACAAGCGTACAAATACTCGAGTTTGATATTTTTGTTTGAACGTCTACCGAACGTAAGGATTGTTTCGCTTTTGAGCACATCGTGTAGTACGTAAACAGATAACTGTCTAAATTGCAGAGCAGCTCGTAGGATCGCCTCACCTCTCGTACGCGGAGCGTCGACGAGTTTTTGAATTTTTAAATTACTCATTGTGCGATGGAATGTTGCTAGTCGCGATATTCCGTACAAACACCGCCTGTACAATCCAATGTGCACTTAAATACTTAGGCTTATGCCTCAGAATAAAAGCGCCCGGCAGGCAGTTGATACACTTGGCACCGCGACCGTCGATACGCTCGCAAGTCTAGGACGCGGTCCTCCCGAGAGTGATACTAACGAATGTAGCCCTAAATATTTGATTGTTAAAGTTGAAATACCCGTGGCGCTCGATTGCACACTTGATATCCAGCTTTTAAATTACATGTGATGGAGATACATCTGTGTGATCCATAACTTAGATGCAGGCTCTAATGGATTCATGAAATCGTATACAAACGCAATACAAAGTATTTTTTAAAAATGCATAAAGGTATTCTTTGAATTATAAATAATGTTTTCTTTTAAAAGTATATCAGAAATAAGTTTAACATTCCAGTATTCAAGTAAACCATTCATACGGAACGCAACCAGATAGTGAAACAATATAGAGCGTATAAGAAAGATCGACTGCTTTCGAGTTTCCTGCGCTGAACATATTGTTACACTTTACCTAAGTTACACAAAACTTACGTGTGACTTACATTTTGAATTATTGTTTAGGTAACTTAATTTAATGTTTTGTTTCTGGAACAACTAGAAGTTGTAATAACTTACTTCATGCTTTGTTGGTGCATAGCGTTACTCATATTAGAACCAGTTATTACTTAACTGACTTGCCTAACACAAATAAAGAACACAATAAAGAAGGCAATTGTAGTTTGTTAAAGATAACGTAAATTGCATCATATTGGATGTAATAGAAAATATTTTTTACGGAATCTTATATGATTCAATTCATAAATATCTTTAAATTGTAAGACCAGTTTTGTAAATGTGATCGTGGTTACCATTGTTTCTCATACAAGTAATCGTCCAAGTCATCGACAGAACCCGTTCCACGCCGACGACGTATAGCGTCGTAGAATGTTATTACCTCGACAACCGGGAAGCGCAGGCGCAACCGCGTGCAACAGAGAGGTGAAATGTAGAAAGTAGTCGGTGTGAAAGAGATGGCATTCGTGGGAGGAGGCAAGGGGTCAGCGAAAGTGCATTGCCACGGACATTGCGCCGCACCCGATGGGAAAAGTAGTTCTCGACGTATGTGGAATATTCACCATGGGAAATTGTACGAATATTGCGGTACGGCTGCAGTCGCATCGAGACGGTCATAAGTGGTCTGCCATCGAATGTTAGTTGATATTAGTAAACTGTTAGCGTTGGGGTGGGTATGATTGATGGAAATGTTGATTGAAAAACGGCTCATATTACTTTTTTATTCGCCATGTTATGAATAGAAAAGTATAATATTCTTATAAATTAGCACAATCTAATACGTACAAAGTATCGCCATTTTAATTTCAACAGTAAAAGCATGTCAAGTGAGGTTCGAAACTCTTCTCGGTCGTTGATTGTTGGAAACAAAAGGCACTGCAAAGGTATTCCCCTTCGAGCCGGCTGAGAATTGTAATATAAGGAACCACAGCTCGACCTGACTTTTTAAACGAGCAATAATAAAATTATTGAATTGTATTATTTCTTTTTCAAGCGTTTAATAACATTATACGCAAAAAAGACACACTTTTTATCTGTTAAATAGCCATTTCAATATTAAATGTTGAAGATTTACAGAAACAAATAAGCAAACAGAAATATTTTAATGGCAAACAGTATTCATACTTTTTAAATATTATATCTTTAGTGAACACTAAGTCGAGAGAAATCCTACGGCGTATATATATGGCGGCAGTTTATGGAAATTAAAATAACCATATAAAAATATAACAGGCAAATAGTTGAAATAAAAGTCAAAAGAAGTTAAAAACATAAAAATTTCTAATTTGCGAGCTTTGATATACTAACGTGTAGATGAGACTAATGAATATGGTTAATTATTAAATTCTTCACAAAACATCAGCCAGTTTCTAAATAATGGGCCTTGTTATTCGGATTTATGTGTGTATTAAAGATTGGTACTTCAGATATCCGTAAGCCCCTATTTGATTTACAGAAACCAATAACAAGATTCAAGATTTTCACTAAGTAATTACTCTTTGTACCTATATAAGATTTAGGGATAAAATATACAAGTAATTCACTGTACCTTAATACATTTAATAAATAATGAATGACAAATACAAACATTTCAAAGGAAGATCGAAATAAATGACGGAATTATATTACTGTTGAACTAAGCTAAAATGTAATATATTTTTTTTCCTCAAATCATTTAAAGCTTTTTGCTTTGCGAAATAATTGAAAAACGAATAAGATGTCTTGTTCAATGAGCGAGATAATAATCTTCATTAACCTAACCACATAAATATTATAACATGTCCTATCATATTAATTAACGTACTGTGTTCCATTGTAGGTATAGCATGAATCTTTTATGCATATTTGCTACTAAAAACTTCAAACTCATTATTTTTAATCTAACACCGTATTTTTTACCATTAAAAGCGTATAAAAAAGACTATTCTAATAAACTTAGTTTTAAAAACCGCGTCCTGTATTTTACTTCGAATATACCTATTAGACTTTCATTTTAAAAGTATCGTTAAAAAGGCTCGTTAAAGTTAAATATTTATGGGGGTCGGTATTTCACTTCCAGAGCATTTTAGAAAGACATTCAGGTGCTTATTATTTGTTAATATATCGGTTTTACCGTATTTTCTGTGTAACGGAAATTATTATTAATATATTATTACAATTGAATTATATGTATGTTGACAGATTCAATATCTTCATAAACTGTTAAAAAGACACTATAATCCTTCGGAAATATACCTAATTTAATATTTTCTGAAAGGTAATCAAGCTACTAGATAAGAGCTAATAAATAATTAATTGCTTTTTTTGTACAAACATATGAAAACGACTCTTAAACAGTCTTATAACTGTAAATACTGTACCTAATTCAAAACAAATAAAATTAAACTTTAACATCAAATCAAATCAAAGGGATTCGAACCCGCACCTTCTGCCTTGCCGGGGCAGGTCCTCTAGCAGTTGAACTATGGGCTGCTTCGCACGTTAAAGTTTAATATTATTGTCCCACGTGTGGAATAACACGAAAATAATAAATAAACTATTTAAATATTAAATGTTAGGCATTCAGATATATAAAATAAATTTTACGAATATAATGTATTTATGAAATAGTAATAAAATGAAAGGTCAACAATTCAATTTGCATTATTTACGCCAACTGATTTTTTTTATTTGGCCCATTTAAAACAATACATGTGTAATTAGAGCTTAAGCTCTGCAAATAAAACAATCCAGTCCTAACCACGGGTAGCCAATTATAAAATAATCTATAGCAGATTACATACACCAAGGGTACCTCCGACAACTTTTTAATTAAAATTCTTTCGGAGAATGTAGTATGTTTGTTGGGATAGCTGCGTTATCAATTTCTATTATTAGTTATGATTATGATTTTTGTACCTAATATGGGTATGTAATATGTTACGTAATACGATTACTTATCTACCGTAGGGTCAACATTGCCGTGGATAGCACGCGAAAATAAATTACAAGCTCTTTTATATACAACATTTTTTGACATTTACCATCTAAAAACAAACACCACATTCCTATTAATATGTAATAGAGAAGGCTTAGTTGTGTCATTATTCATGTGACTTCCCCCATAATAAATGAAAGGATATCATTTATATCTCGCTACCGGGAGAACTCACCGTTGTTGGGTCATTTTATCTTGCTTTCGTACAATCATTTTACGAACTTATATTTATATTCTTTATAACTTTTTATTAATTGTTGTTATAATTTGTAATTATAGTACTGGTAAACATTATTTTACATGTAATTATTTTTATTTTATTTCAACAACAAAAAATATATCCTAACAAATATTTTAAAAGACGATTACTACATAAAAAGTATTTATAATTGTAAAAAAAAAAACAAAACGCTGATTCAAGCAAGGAGACGCAGAAAATTTTCGGCGACGCCTGAGGACCACTCAACCCAATTCTTTTCATATCTATGACAGCTGGTATACTAGGAGGCTTTTAAAGAAACCTATTCATTTTGACCTCAAGACGGTAGGGAACTTAATAACGGGGGTCGGAAGCCGAACGCTGCGGCGAGTGAGGCGCATCATCATTACGATTTAATTTCGAGGGAAAACGTCCGTGACAAAGTCTCCGTTGCCATTATTCTGTTCCACCTCAGAGGGTGTTTAATAAACAAATGACGCGGGGCCTCGTAATGATGTACCGGTCCTTCCCTGCCTTCCTCTCACCTTGTAAAGCCTATTTTATGTTCTTAGTAACGGTACATACCGTCGACCACACTCCGAGGAAATGAGACCATTACTGGGATACTACTTTGATATTTATAAATTCATAATACAGTCGGTTATTGCACGTAAGCTTTTCTCGGAGATTTTATGTAAATACATTTAATACATGCAGATTATGTATGTAAATGTTATAATTAGATCTTAATAAAAACTTACTAAGCAGTTATATTGTAGAAAACAGGCGAAGTAAAACAGATTTGAAAAAAGAAAAGAAAGATTCTTAATTTTTTTGTTTTAAGTCTGATTTTAAATGAGAATAATCGCTCTTAAGATTTTGTTCTAAAAGCTGTAAAATTACGAAGGAGATAACAGACATCTTACCTTCTCCACAATTCCCCCTAATTTATTCGCTGAAGTTTTCGCAATATACGAGGACAGATTTTTGTTACTAAATCGATAAATTATAATTTCATACAAAAGTATTTTCTTATAATACTGCACTACAAATCAAAATCTTACTTAATGTATCATTCTACAGTTTTATAATATTAAATCAACGGCAACGTAAGGTATGACTATGAGAAATATGTATGTAAAAGGCAAATCAAATGTCACGCATCAACACATTGTTTACTTTACTCCAAATGGACTAAATAATAACAAACATTAGCACCTGTCACGGTGTCGCTGTCTTAATAACAGTATTTATAAGGAAAAGTCGAAACACGAAAATACAATTTGGTTGAATGTAGATGTTGTCACAGTAACCCGAGTGAAACATTAGGCGGGCGGGGCAGTCGCGTGCCGGCGCGCTTTCACGATATTATACACTAATAAGTATCGGCGACATAGTAGATTACCCATACCCATATTCTTCGAGTCTGATTCGTGTCAATTCTAATGTACAAATCTATATTTTTTTAATTTGATTAGCGTAATAAAAAAATTTAATCGATTACAAAACGATTACATTATGCCCGAAAACAGTGTTTAGTGTTTAAACTGGAAATAATTAAGATTAATTTTAATTCAATCAATTTCTTAAATGCTTTTTGTTTAAGTGTTTTAACAATTTAAAACAATAAACACAACATGCTAATTATACTAAATGAAATAGATAACATTATTGAAGTTTTATTCGCTTAATTCACACAAATTCCATCATTAATCAATGTAGCGTTAAACCTCTTATCAGTATTTCAGCGTGCATCCGATTAGCCAATAAAGGATTATCGTATAAAGTACACGCTCGAAGCTTCGCAGGACAGTCGCGACCACAGTGTACTTTAACAGCTGGTATGATTAATCGACGTTGTAAAGGATTAAGAGCGGCCACGCGTCAATGTTTAGCCCGCACTAATTGTAACTAGTCTTAGTGTTTACACGTGTCTTATTGTTGAAATTTTATGTACTTTTAATCTATATGATTATTTCAGTACAAAACTTAACCGGTGTTCGCTTTGGATTTTTATTTTTGCGTTGATTATGATTCATAGAAGCAGAGCAGTAACTATAAACGTGCAGTACTGGTGTACATTAATTTTTCGCAATAAATCGCGGGATACAACTTATCTTAAAATAAACAAATATTATTTTCATTGAATATACCTATATCTAAGCGTGTTTATGCATTTGTGATTTTAATTTCTGTATTTTGACTATAGAAAGTCCTTAAAACCAAACAATGAATCGTACTCGAGATTATTAAAAAAATAAACCATAAGAAAATACTTATAAGTATATTTTAACCCACAAACGGGCGGATTCAAGTCAATACATCACGAGCCGACCAGTATTGGAAGAAAAAATAACAAAGCCTCCAGAGGTCCGGATCTCATTTGGACAAATCGCTCGTAGCGGTCAGGTCAGATACCAATAACAAGGACCACGTGCTATTGTACTGCTAGCCGTCATTAGGCCGCTTCCGTGGAGATAGATAATATAAATCATGGCAATTGCTATCTTATTGCGTATACACTTAAGATTCAAAATATTGTGTATATCAACTTGATCTATCTGGAGAGTCGACTATTTGGATATCGTGTGTCGTGTTTTAAATTGTTTACTTCGGTCGGTATTAGATAATTGAAATCAGTATGTATTTTTTCGTAAGATATATTAAGGTGAGGAGTTTATTTGCTTCGGAAGTGTCGGCAAATATCCGTTTATTGTTTATTCACTGTTTATATTTATTTTTAACCCCCGACCAAAAAAGAGGGGTGTTATAAGTTTGACCGCTGTTTGTCTGTGTGTCTGTGTGTCTGTGTG
>DVVJ01001946.1:0-10452 GCA_018234505.1 Junonia neildi neildi
TATTGATAATTATTTATTGATAATTATCTTAAATTAAAGTTAAAAGTTGATGTTTTAGTATAAGCAACTCATCTCGCTTATAACTCCTAACGTCATTGCTTCGTAAGTTGTCAAAGTTTTAAATGCTTCTCCTGAAAAACTACATTTTTGCATAAGTGACAGTGTCGCACTGGGGGTGCGAGTATATTTAAGCATTAAGCTTTACTCAAAATCATTAAATTATTTAAATTAAAGAAAAAAATATCAACTATATCTTAGTTTGAAATAGGTATTCCGAGCAATATATCAGTCAGCATAAACCTTGGCCATGTAATCAACATCTTAAGAACCTTACTACACGATTGCTAATTTGGTTCTAGTCATATGATAGTCTCACCCATCCCACTTCCTGCTCCGCCAGCATGTCCTTCCCCTGGTCGAGCGCCAGCCGCATCTCCGCGCGGGGGCTGAGCCGCTCCGGCGACGGCGGCCTCACCTCGTCCCGTGAACACTCTTGTACTGGTGGTGGCTCCGAAGCTGGGAGAAAATTATAATTGATGTGATTTTGTTTGATGAATTTTATGATGTCAGATTGGTTCTTAGATTGCCAGGTTGAAACATTATGTTTTGCTAAAAGTTTCGTTTCGTTTACTTTTCTAATTTTTCGACTATTTGATTTAAAAATTATATATTTCGCTTCGAACGAATCTCCTAAAAAAATGTTATTTCCCAAACTTTTCCTCGATTACGATAAAAATCTTTGCACAATTTTTTATCATCTGCATTCAGTGGTGAATTTGGAAAATTGAGAGATACGCGATCGTTTTTAATTTTAGGCCAGATTTTTAGAATTTACTTCACATTTTCTTATTACCTGGTGACAGCTGATGTAGGGGTGTGGGGTTGTGGATGGTGGTGCGTTCGAGTGTGGAGGGCGTGCTGGCTGAACTGGCCGAGCCCCGACGACCGCCGCCAGCAGATGCTCGCTCCGCACACTCTTTTGAAACTATTGTTGAAAATTATTATAAGAATCTCACTATGTTATAAAGACAAGACAAGGAAGAGTAAAGTGCTATTAAAGAAGACACATTAAGTCACACTTCACTTTTGAAGAAAGTGTTGCTTTTAAGCGTAATATAGTTATTAATTTGTTTGAAAATAGTAGCTACGAAAAATATTAAGTTGCAGTGGTTATGATATATTATAAGTGTACCAGATTGTAAGGGCATCGAAGGTGCCTCGTTGGTGGGCGTCCGGTCGGGACTCAGCTCGCACGCGGCGCCACCAGCGAGCTCCCCGCCACGGGCAGCGCCCCCCGCGCCGCAGGCACCGTCCTCCGCTTCTGCAGAACACTCTCACATCAGTACCAACGCATCACACCCAACTGCCATGTATGTAGTGTGTTCCGATCGTGTTCCAAAGTATACTGAGATGCCGAATAAAATCGAAATACAAGCTGCGATATAAAGCGAAATTAAAGTGATCACTGATATACCGTGGTTCGTTAAGTTACTTCTTTGAATGATACGCATAAATAACGTACAGGTGTTAGTGGAGTGCAAACTCTGTCATCGCATGCTAGGGTTAACAACAATAATTTTAAGGGACAATGTTGTCCTCGGTCCCTTAAGGAAAAACATGCATCGTGCTTTGTATCGTTTTAAGTCAATAGCTTAAATACTGATGTACGAAAATATATGCCATCATCCTCTCCTCACCTTTGATCATTAGTCAAGAAGTCCACTTTGCTGTCAAAATGTATTCTGTTAGTATTTGTATGTCGAGTGTTATTTTGTGTACTGTCTTACAATAAAGTTTAAGTCTCAACGAGTTACTTTAAAAGATCAATGACTACGTCAATTAATTTTCTTTCGACAAAACCGTCGTCTAGTCTGATTATACTAATATGTATCTTATGAAAACACAAATGTTGATCAGATTTAACTCTAATATCATGAATTGCTATATCGTTACTGTATTCATCTATATAAACAAGTGAAGTATTGATATTACCTGGCTCGGAAGCAGAGGACGGCCGGTGCGGCGCGTCGCAGCAGTCGTCAGCATCGAGGCCACGCTCGCTGCCCTGCGCCAAGCGCCGCACCAGCGGACCAGTCACAATGTGAGATACAACCTAGCTACGGTCTATGCGATCAAGATTTGCCAATAACCCCGTAATAGGAAACGAATTTGTCATCAATTTAGTGGAATCTTTAGGTATAATTTTGCCATGTTCAAGAAATTCCCATATCTGAACCTATGTAAAGTGTTTAACATTAAACGGATTAGGGTCATGCAACAAACTACTTTCTATGTATGTATATCGCATCTCATTCTATAGTTCTTTTACATGCTATGTTTATTTAAACATCGACGTTCAATTAACATCTATTACACTTGAATCTGGCAATATTGTCATTCTCATAGAATTTTAAGACTTTTGTAAGATTAAATGCAGATGGATCAAAGATGGTATAGTTAATGTAAATTTAACAATTTTACCAGATTATCACATTGAATATGAAATTCTTCAATTATTTTCCTACCAATATAGAAGAATGAAGGTAATTCCATGTAACATTAACTTGAAGGTAGATATAATAACTATTTTCCACATAAAACATTTGATCATCTATTATGTTAAGCATACTAGTGATATTCACCTGGTCATCAGAATTTGTAGGGGTAGGTTTGTTGTCTTCGCTTCCACTGTCAGAACCATCTTCTTCTAGTAGTGGTTCTAATCTTCTTCGGAACACATCCCTATTAGCAATTTAAAGATAATTAGACTTCATTTATACAAGAATAATAGTATAATGAAGAATTCATATAAAAATACCTTGGTAGTAATGGTCTTAATGTTGTAGGTCCAGTCATTGTTGGTGCCATAAGCAGTTCATCCATCATAAGCTCCGTATCATCATCTCCAGCATACGACGAAGAAGACTTTGTTGGTGACTAGAAAAATTAGTTTCTGTTCATTCAATTAAAAATAAAAAGTATAAGAACTATCCTTTATCATTTTTGTTTTATACACAGTTACATATATGTATTTTAGTTTGTTTTTTATTTTTTTTTTGCCTTTTAGTTGTTTTTGTTATTTTAGACATCTTTTAGTTTTTGTTTTTTAGTTAGACACCTAATTACGCAATGTTAAATTTAACCAACATCATACTAACAGAGAGGGTTCCATGTTCAGAATCAGGTAAATTATCTGAAAGGTCTCCAGAAGATGGAGTGCCCCAAGCTTCTTCGCCACTTGCACCACTGCCTTCCCCTGTTTCAACCGTACCCTCCTCTGTCCCGAGCGGTGACTTCCAATCACCGACACCAAGGCACCTACATGTTTAAATTTAGTTACTCCGTAGCTATACAAATCCAACGTTATTCAAAATAAGACAAAACGAACAAACCTATCTAAAAACGACTAAATACTATTTTACAAACATAATATCTTATTAATTATTTTCTACAGAGTAGATCCAATGAATATATTCTAATAATTTATCTTAGATTGTAAAATTGAACTAAAATAAACTATAGCCTATATTTGAAATTTACTATAAACACATTTAAACATTTGTTTCTAAAATTAATAAAATAATATTATAAATTCTAGCATTAAAGATACAAAATTTTAGATCTACTTCCAATAAAAGATTATAATTTCTGAAAAATATAAGATTTTCTAAGAATATTTTCAAATCTAGCATTATCTAGTTTTGCTATAAAACTTTTTTCACATAATAAATAGCATATTATCTAAAACAATCATCAAACAAGACGTTATCGAACTCATACACGTACTCATCGCTTCTATCCCCATTGTGCAGATTTCCACCTATTTCGTAAGGAAAAATATTAAGATTATTATGAACATTTTTGTGTTGGTGAATTGCATGCCTATTTATTATTTAATCAACATATCTTGTTAAGTGAATAAGTGTTTAAGATACAGTATTTAGTAGATAAGTAACAGTAGATAGCGTACCTTTCCAAAAATGATGGTTGTTTATGCGCTATAGAAGTATTTGGCACGCTTTCTGTATGACTGAATATATTCATTTTCTCCACAACAAATGATCCAGCTCGAGCTGTCCAACCCATGATTCCTCCTGCTGCGCTGGTAACTGTAGAAAATATAAATGAAAGTATAATCGTCCTTTTTCTTCATAAAAGAAATTATATAAATTTATTTGCATACCTGTACTATATGTTTTAGAGGTTTCTGGTTCTTGTGTCAGTCTTACATTGCCATCATCAGTTTCATCCGATGGTAGTCTTTCGAGGCTTGACATTGTGCCATACCTGAAAATATTTTGTTAGTGAAAAAACAGTTAAATTTTAAGAAAAGAAACAAGTTAGGATTAAGGGAAACATGCCTTTTCAAAGAAACGTAAGGTAAGTCTTCAGGAGCATCTGGGGAATCCGGTGATTCGTCTACGAGTTCATCCTGAAATTGATAAAAGTTTTTTTTAAAAACCAATGGACCTACAATGTGTTATTTTATTATCATTTACATATACTTACAGTCTTACTAGTATTGTTATAATCGGGGGTTGGAGGGACAACTGCTATATTAGGTACAGGTGATTCTGATTTTATAGATCCGAGACTTCCAGGTCTCGAGCTCGTCTTATTGGAACTAACACTAATGTGATCAAAATGTGTTCTTTTAAAAGGTTCAACTCTCATTAAGTGAGCTGCAGGATTAATAGCCGATAGGCCCATTAACATTAGCGGACCTAATTCTGAATCCTCATCAGATAATACATCATTTGCGTTAGCGTTAACATCTTCAATAGCTTCATTTTTCTTACTTATGTCACCATTCATTTTACTAACGGCTGATATACCCATTCTGGGCGATCTTCTTAAGCCTCTTTCTATTCTAAAATCATTGTCGTCTTCATGTATGGAATCATCATCCAAAAATACCGAGGATGTTTTGAGACATGTGCCTACATTTTCCCTTTTTGTAATTATATTCATCCCTAAAACCTTGTTAAGTACAGTTTCAGCCTTTTGTCTAGTCCGCTCATCTTTTCTTAAAGTCGCTGGTGATGGAAATGATGAAGATTTAGTTTTCGATAAAATTATACTTTCTACGCATTTAACTTCATTTAAGTATTTCTCTTGCGCTATGACACATTGAACTTGATTAGCTATATTTGAGCTAGATGTTCTTAAGTCATTTGAGCTAGAATTAAAAACCATGGAGCTACATGTTGTGTGACTAGTGGATAATGGACTATTTCTACTACTAGAAGTGGGGCTAGGTGATGTTATGGAATTCTCTTTTCTTAATTCCAAATGACTTTTTGTGTGACTTCTTGTCATACTCTTATTTAAAACTGGCGAGTCTGTTTTTAGTTCATAGGACTTCGATTTAAGCATTCTTTGACTTTGTTCAATTGAATCAATTACTTTCATGGCTGCCTTAGGAGCATCTTCTGGGCGTATTCTAATAGCACCTTTACGTTCTAAATGTGTAAAATGTTTTTGTTTACGAACATTACAATTCGCACTACAAGTACTAGGAGTACTTTTGTTTGAAGCTGAATTTTGGGGTGAAGCTTCAATTTTAGGTTTTGGAGGTACTGGTGGTTCTTTTTGTGAAACTAATGGACTATTTGGTTTGGACAAACACTTTTTATGACACTGCCGGCACACTGGTATAGTGTCTACTACAACTGGGCTAGTTCGAACTGTTATCTGGAAATACACAGTTGATATTAATATCCTCCTATTTGCCAACAAACTGTATTATGATCTAAATGTTTTTATCAAATGCTTACCTGACTACCTGAATTACTACTTTTGGATGGACTCTTATCATTTTCCTTCTTTTCTGCAGGTGTAACAACTGTACTCTCCTTACTATCCACATTATTTTCTATAATATCAGCTACTTCTAAAAGATTTAACTCTTTCGATCTTTTTCTAAGCTCTTCAATGCTCCACATCTAAAATATTATGTCATAAAGTGTATTTTTTGCAATAATAATAGTAATATACCCTCATAATATACTGCAGTACTGCGCTTATATAGTTATTCTTTATCACTTACCTCCATATCTGGTTCTGGAGGGTCTAACTCCTCAGCCTCAGGTAACTGAGTCATCCATCTCTGTAGATGTAGAGTGGATCCTCGACTTCTGTTGCTTCGTGCACCTTCAATGGCACTTCCACCTGCACCTGTTTGAGTTTCTGCAGAACTGCGCCGAGTCTATAAGATTTATTTAGAACTCAGGATGGGCCTTTTGTTTTAATTTGTTATCATTTATTTCTTTTTATTTTATGGTATAATCATGTCTTAATCTGATTTTTTGCTGTCAAGTGGATATTGGGACATATTTTGAAAAATATTTTTTTTTTAAATAAAATAAATCTCAAATAAATAATACTATGATTAATACTCACCCAATACTTACTTACTGTCTATAACTTATACTCGTAATTTTGCTCGTCTTTACAGCATTTTTATTTAATTATAACAGTAAATTTTAGTTAATGTTTAGTTGTACTTTCAAAATAAAAGTATATATAGCCGCGTAACCATTATATTTGAAAATATTAGTCATGGTTCATTGGCTCATGCTAATAGCAAACAAAATAAAATTTATTCGTTATTACAAACAATTTGTATCTAGAACAATTCTTTTAAATATATTTATATAATTAACGTAATCATTGCGTTACATAGAAAAATGGTAGGTAAAATATTTAACATCAATAGCGCTTTAAAAATTTAAATTAAAAGATTCGATAGCTTCGCAAAATAGGGGTCCATTCAAAATAATTGAAATAAAAAAGTAATCACCATCGACAAAGTCACTTTATTCACCGATCATTAGAAATTTCTGCTTCGATCTAAACAAAACATCCAAATTTTTATTATAAATTCATTATACGCCACATAGAACCCAGAACAATAAGTAAAAGGCTTTCTCAAAATTATCATTCTTTTCCTCATAATCTAATACTTATTTTACACAGCCAAAGACATCGAAAATTATTGATTCTAACTACGAAAAACTTTTTAGTAGAAAATAAGGTCATATACATTGGAAAACCCCGGGAGTAGGTTATGTGAACATTTTACGATGCTAGCGATTATATATATGCGCTTTTCTATTTCAATAAACACACAGTTATGGACACAGTTTATAATGTATGCATTAAATCGTTTAACAAAAAGCAGTAACTACATTTTAACTTCACACAGAGATGTAACATCAACTACCATTTTTCATTGTAACACGTTTTATTCTAATGGCAATGAATTAAAAGAAGGTATATGAATATGAAGGTATATGAATGGTATATGAATGTAATTTCGCAAAACTAATCGCCAAATATCCACATGACCTGTACAATTTTGTAAGGTTATGTACAGTGAAATAGCTAAGAGACTGTACATCGAAATTATTAACATCAACTCGAATAAAATTTTAAACGATAAAAATAACATTGCCAGTAAAGTCAATAGCATCGGAATTAGAGAATTTAGGAGATAAAGCGGTAAATCCGTTAATTAAAACAAACGTCATAAGACAAGGACGGAAGACTTGAGAAGCAACGATGATATTACAAAACTATTAGTTCAAAGTCGTATAAATATGTATTACTACGATTGGTACCCTATAGTTACATTTTTGACACATAATCCTATAAATACGGTAAATTGTAAAACATCGCTATTTTTGGGTTAGGCGAGTTTAGTCGACTCAATATTTAATAATTTCAGTTCTGTTAAATTCCTTTTTGTGTACCAAGTCCTTGTAGTATATTGCTTGGAAAGGGGTGGACTTACATCTATAATATTCTAATCAATAGCCAAAATACGGAGATTTGGAAATACTGTTTACGTTCGAAAATATTTCTCTCAAAATTTTTTTGCCACAACCTTAATATCAACCCTCAACTATAAGCAAATTTAACGATCCAACAATGTTTACACCTTCCCAAGTATTTACAAATTTATTTTTATTAAAAGCCAATTTCTCAACGCCGAATATCAGATTTCAAATAACGGGAACGAATTTAGTCCGAAATTTAAAATATTTTAGGACTTTAGGTGAATTGATTTCCTTTGATCCGAAGTAAGTAAGAATCCACCAACTCCGGATCTGACTCCGCAGATCAAAGTTCAAGATAGGCTGGTGGTGTTGGCCTTTCTGGGAGTGCCACACGAGGCAGGAGAGGATCATCGGGTAGAAATATGCGTTCCTCAACTGCATGTTTATACGAGGGATCGACATCTAAATCTGCTAATGCTAGATCAGCCTCGAAGGATTCCCATCTGCAAGGGCTCCTTTCGGAGTAATCTTCCCCACCATCTGATGTAAGTTGAGCACTTGGGGAAGCTGGAGGATCATTTTTCTCTATACTGGAGGAAGAAACGAAATGGGAGGAAAATGTCTGAGAATCAGCGGGAGAGAGATTTGCAGATGGGGTGTCAGGAGTGGGTGCAGTTCTCCAGACGGTACTGAGAGGTCCCCTCACGGGTTGCGGTTGTGGGGAAGCAGAGCTAGGTCTGACATCGAAGCTAACCCTAACTTCTTTCTCAGGACGCTCTTCTACAAGCATATTAAGGTGTGAACGGTAGGAGCTCGCGGGCAGAAGTGCGAGGCTCGAGTGTCGTTGTATGCTGGATCCTGATACCTGACGCTGTTGAGAGTCCAGGGTCGCCAGGCTGAAAGTCAACTGTGGGTCGGGAGAATCTAGTGGTGAACCAAGTGGCGTGCCTGACATCGTGTGTGCTCGATGACTGAAATTAAAAAAAATATTGTTTTAAATATAGATGTTTTTAACTGATGTATTTTTCCTAATATGAACTGGAGAAAATGTTATATATAAGATCTGTATCATTTAACGACAAACTTACATTTGTCTCTGCAGTAAGCTCTGCCATACAGCTTTCAAATCATTGGAAGGAGCACGCAAGACGATCGGTCGCGAACGCGCAGGAGTGCGCGGTGCACACGACACCAGTGGACTTTCCCCGCCAGGTCGACCCAGGATCAGTCGGAATTCAGTCGCTGTTATAAAAAAATATTGCTTGATAAGACAGCATTCGTTTGATAGTTTTAACACTATTAATTTTATCTTATTCTGGAGTTGGCAAGCATTTGTGAAAAGAAAGGGTATTCACCTTTTTTCCTAATATTAAATTGGGCGTCCGACACGGTTCCTAGTGCGACTGGCTCCTCCGTCACGAAAAGTACTCGGTCTCTAGACACAGTCGCGAAGAGCAGCAGGTCAGAGAAGAGCAACGCCCAGTACGGCCGGATCGTCCTGCCTTCGACTCTGGAGAGCTCTCCGCCAAAGATCCATTGCCGTCCCGCCGTGCTTAGAACGAATGGCTGAAATTTCAAAACGGAAAAATCTTATCATTGTTCATTATTAAATTAATTATAGTTATACGCTGTAAAATTGTATCTGGTATAAATAGAGGAGTGATTAGGATCCTTCGTAATTTTTTCAAGCCTATTGTCATTGGTGTTTTAAAAAAAATGCACAAGTCGACACTCACCTTACATCTAGTGAACACGAGGCGACTCTCCAAATCGGCGACCGACAATAAAGGCTTTCCATCACCAGCCAGACCCATCAGGCCTGAGCCGGCTGTCACATCTTGATAACCGCACTGCAAATACATTTTATTACTTTTTCATTCCAATAAAATTTGTTAACATTTCATCTGACTTTCAATCATCTCTTTGATATTTATAGTTCTCTATTCGTTCAGATTTGAAAGAATGAGCATTAGTAAAGGTAAGAAAATCAATTAAAGTGGGTATGTAAATGGTAGTAACTATTTACAGTAACTATACAGGAATAAATCAGCTATATGCCTAATTGTATCTATTTTTTCATATTTTAGGAGGTAAATAATAATTAAAATAGTTATTATAATTCAAATTATTTGTTTTTATTCTTACTTGCAGCTGCTCTACAATAACTTGCAGTTGCTTTTTCTCCAGCTGGTCGTAAGGTCCAGCTCCACTACTGCTGGCCGCTGCTCTCATTAATCTAAGAAGCTCTCTGAACTGTTCCAAGGGTTTGTGAACAAGGGAAGTGATGTCAGGCCTTCTCCTCGGTATTGGGGGACTTGTGCAAAATCTTGAAAACGCTCCACTTGGGTCTTTAGATTTTTTTACCTGAAGAATTTTGTAATTGCGTCAGTCTTAATACTTTTTTTAGTTTAGTATATTGGGCAAAATTGATGAGTTGTCTTACCAATACGCAATCAGCTCTTTTCAGTCCTAGACAATATTTCTTATAGAGGCTAAGGAATATAGGAGTCTTTTGTAAATAAACGGCCACAACCGTTGACGTTTGTATCTCGCCATCATCTTGAACCACTTGATCTAAAATATCCTCAGACAGTCTAAAAATCTGAAATGTTATTGAGTGTCAGTGTTTTTTTGTCTCGAAAATTTTATTCTATTTTTATGAACCAAAGCG
>DVVJ01001947.1:0-10451 GCA_018234505.1 Junonia neildi neildi
ATCTCTTCCAGACAACCCGATAAAGAAGAGGTTTTTGCATGGAAATTGGGTAGGTGGTGCAGTAGTCATTATTAACTAATACACTTACATACAAAAAACTACACACGAATACTTTTCTTACAGTATATTTTAACCGAAGACAGTGTAGCTTCCCAATAATGAAGGTATTTTTCAAGTAGTTTCGGAGCCTATAAACAAACAATCCAAACTTTTCTCATTACAATATTAGTGTAGATATATTAAATTAATTTTATTTGATTTCTTTGGGCATTCAATTTATGATAATGGTATTTATTACCTAACTGTAGATATAAGTTCATATATTTTATCCCACTTTCACTTTTTTACCATCAAATAGTATGGACATAAAATACTTTTGATATATTTTAAAACATACACATGTCAGTCATATCAACATTTTTCTCTTGGTTCTGGGTCAACTGGTACATCTGGTTTCTTATCTTCGATGAAAAGAACAGCGTCTTTTTTCTCGTCTACCATCTGGGGTCCGTTAATCAGACAATCGATGTATGTTTTTCTGTTCTTCACGGCCCGCAGTTGATCCATATATGCGTCGATGATTATCAAGAAGATTGTTGCAATGCCTGTAAAATTAAAGTTTAATTAAATGTCATATATTTACTATATACCTAATTATAATAACTAGAAAACCCAAGAGACGTCGCCCGGTCCAGTACAAGCCTCTGAAATTGTAATGTCAAACCAGTTCCAACTGTATTTTTTAAACCGAGACCCACATAAACAAACACACACACAATTACATATAAATGAATCTAATAGTTTAAAAGCAGTTACTATTAAAATAATAAGTCAAGGCTTTTGACTGCAATGGGATATTTTCAGGTTTAAACTTCATTTTTTGATTTAATATTTTAGAAAAGTACTTACAGGCATCCGTCAGGCTGATGAGCCAATAGAGTCCCTTGTGAAACCCGCTAATGTAATTGGGTTGGGTGAAGAAATACATGACTTGCAGCACCAGTTTCACCAATGACACGCCGAAGAACGTGCGTATCGGTTCTAGATCTTTCTGTAAATAAAAATTTCATTATCATGTACTTAATTTATGAGATTTTTTTAATTTATTTTTCAAGTTCAATAACAATTTAGAAGCTTCTACATCAAACTCTTTTGACAGATGTCTTTAACAGTAATAAAGATTGTTTAGTACATCATAACTACCTAATTCGAATATCATTATTATAACAAAAGTTAAAAAGATTCTGACAGTGTACGTTAAATGAAAACGCAAACACACATTCAGTATGCGTTTTCAAGTTTTCAAAAATTTAAATCCAGATTTAAATTTTTGAAAAGTTTTACTCGATAAAATAAATAAATGTTTACCTTATGAACAGCAGACACGAACGCAATCACAAAGCTAAGCCAGATGACATTGATGATGAAGTTCAGGACATCTAGTGAGTATAGATGCAGCATCCCGGGATAGCATCTAGGATCGCGTGGGATAGGCACATGCCTATTCCAGCCCATGTCAAATGGGTCTTCAGGATACCTTACGTTTACATAGACGTAAGGTATGCTGTAGAAGGATAGAATCACGAATGGGAACGGGTAGATGCCATGGGTTCCGATGTTGAAGATCATAAATAGCGGCTCCACCCATGGCCAGTCGATTACTCGGAGCTGAGGAAAGAAAGTAAATTGGCTTGATTGAACTTAGACGTAAAGATTTTTAAATTATTCACAAAGTATGATATAATCACAAAAAATCATGTTGTTATTGCCTTTTCATTAAAATGCCAAAAAAAAACACATAATTATTCAAGTCTTCAATAAGAGTCTACAATTTTGTGAGATGTTGGTGTTATCTGTTAAGTATCACCTTACTGTTTATCTTAATGTTTATATGAAACAAAAATCTTTCTATCGTGTTAAATATTACAAAACACAATAATTGTTTTAAAGATCGTTCACACCACTTTTGTTATGAATGCATCATTTTAGGGTTTTTAACCTAAATAAAATTTCTATTTATACATCAAATCATCATTCAGTCATCCGGTGAAATATCATATAGCAGTTAAAACTTACACTATCCTCGGTAACGTCACATTGGAAGCCTTGGGAGACAACAGCCACTAGGACAACATGCCATGTGATGTCGATGATACTGACGAACTGCAAATAATAACATAAAACGTGAGCCGTGTGTCCCATGGTGACATACACCTTGTTTAATAATATCATTTATTGTGCACCAAACAATATATAAAAAACATGAGAGGCATATACATTAAACAGTAAGTAGATGTACAACCAGGCGGTCTTATTGCTAGTAAGCAATTTCTGCCAGACAACCTGTGAGCGAAAAGAAACATTGTGTTGTAAAAACAGGGTAGGTGGTGTAGCAATAAAAATTACATATATAGTTACAATATATATTTTATATATCAAAATAATGTCTACATAAAATAAACATACATATACTACATACAGTACAAATACATAAATAAACTAATATATACAATATACATATTATATGGCAAATAGTATGGTTGCGAAATAGAATATATAGTAATTGGCAAAAAAAAAATAAAATAAATAAAATAAAATAATAATTATAATTATAATTTCAAATAATATTGTTTTAAGGATTTTTTAAAAGATGATATACTTTGGGCCTGTCTAATTTTAGCAGGCAATGCGTTCCATAACAGGATAGCTTGTACTACAAAGGAGGACTTATAAAAATTAGTGTTGTGTTGTGGTATCCGCAGCTGAAGGTTTCTATGTGATCTAACGACCTCACTGCGAGCACCAAAAAATTCAAAATTCTCCTTTAAATATACAGGCGTTGACGGATGAAACAGTACACAGTACAGCAATGATAAGATATGAGTATTCCGGCGAAGGCGAATAGGTAACCAGTTGAGCTTTTGACGAAAATCTGAAATGTGGTCATATTTACGCAAGCCAAATATGAACCGTATCATAACATTTTGAAGTCGCTCAAGTTTACTGAGTTGATTCTCAGTAAGGTTAAGATAGCAAGAGTCGGCGTAGTCTAGTATCGGTAGCAAGAGTGATTGTGCTAACGCAATTTTAGTAGGAATTGGAAGAAAGTTACGGAGTCGTCTTAATGAGCCAGCGGCTGCAAATATTTTCCTGCTCACTTCACTAATTTGGTGAGACCAAGATAATGTCTGGTCAAAGTAAATTCCCAGATTTTTTACTTTATCCGCATATGCTAAATTAACGCCGTTAAGTGTGATAAGAGGTAGGTCAGTGTAATTAATTCTTGCTATAAGCTTATGGCTTCCAATAATGATCACTTGAGTTTTCGCAGCATTAATTGTCAGTCCATAATCTTTACACCAGTTCGAGATGGTAGCCAAGTCTGAATTGATAGTTGTTATGGCGTTGGAAATATTGCCAAGAGTTGATGATGTGTAAAGTTGAAGATCGTCTGCATACAAGTGGTAGAGAGAATTCAACTGGGATGTAATAGAATTAATGAAGATTGAAAAAAGAAGAGGCGACAGCACGCCACCTTGAGGTACACCGGCATTAACGTCACACCATTCAGAGAAATTTTCATCAATTTGAATACGCTGTCGACGTCCATGCAGGTAACTTCGAAACCAGTCAATAGCCGGAGGAGATATGTTAAGAGAACTAAGCACACTTAGCAGAATATCGAAATCTACACTGTTAAATGCGTTACTAAAGTCCAAAAGGACTAATACAGTAAGTTGCTTCTTGTCCATAGCTAAGCGAATGTCATCAGTGATTTTAATGAGGGCAGTAGTCGTACTATGACCTGGACGGAAACCTGACTGGAGGGAATTAAGAATATTATGCCTGTTCAAAAATAAACTAATTTGATGATGAACCAGGCGTTCTAAGACTTTGGATAGAAAAGGTAAAATTGATATTGGTCGGAAATCGGAAAAATCGGAAAGCTTACTTTTTTTCGGAATAGGGATTATTTTAGCAAGTTTCCAGTCCTGGGGAAATACACCAGTAATAATGGAAGAATTAAGTATGTTAGTAATCACAGGGCAGATTATATCCAGGATGGGAAGGATCATCTTACGACTAATGCAATCATAGCCCACTGCATTAGATGCTATGGACAAAATGTTCGTCTTAACATCACTCTCAGCAAACTGACAAAAAGAAAAAGCCGGATAATCAGGAGTTGGAAGAGTAGAAAGAAAATTGATTGTTTTCATTTTATTGTTGCTGTCAGGCGCATTACAAGAAGAGAAATGTTGATTGAGCAAGTCAATGTTAAAATTGTTTGGAAAATTTGATTGGTTTAAGGACTTACCAACTCCTAAGGATTTAAGAAATTTCCACACTTTGGAGGAATCTTTATTCTCAACTGATTCATGAATGTGGCGACGCTGTGCATCTCTACATAACTTGTTGCAGCGATTTCTAAGTCGCTTGTAATTTTCACGGTTCAATTCAGAATTGTTTCTCTTGAGCTTCGACTTAGCACGATTTTTCTTGGCAATTAAGTCTTTGAGATCGTCGGTTAACCAAGGGGCTGGAAAATGTCTTATTTTAACCGGTCTACTGGGGGCATGCTTATCGTAGAGTTGAATTATTAAGGAATTAAAAATTGCGATTTTAAGCTCCGTTGAGTCGGCCTCTAAAACAATTGACCAGTCAATTTTTAATGTATCTTCCAAAAATCTCTCTGCATCAATTCCACCAAAATTGCGCTGCATCATCACTTTGCGTTTATATTTTGGAGGTCTTAATCTATAAGATAGAAAGATAAGATCGTGGTAAGAAAAATCAGAGGAAGAACATTGACCATGTTTGAAGACATAGTCAAGAGAAGATACTAGTATGAGGTCTAAAAGAGAAGGAGTACGAGATATGATTTTTATCTATTGCAAAGTACTAACTTTTCAATAGATTTACGAGTAATTATTATCAAATACTTATTGCAGTATCATTTATCTCATAAAACAAATTCATAAATTTACTCTATACTTATTGATCATATCGATTATATGATCGTAGTCGTCAGGCCTGGACGTTTGAACGGCAGTGTTACCCGTGAGCGGCGTTAACAAGGTGACGTAGTAGCTCGTCACCCATTGCACGGTCGCCAGGTTCAGCCAGCGAACGCGTGTTCTGTAAAAATACATATTCACCTTTTCTTAATGCGACCTTTTAACATAATTAATTTTACAATTCCTGCTAGCCCATTAAAAGTCAATTAGTAATTTGAGAGATATGGATCTCAACAACTTACGAGTATGGGCAATATTTATAAGTATTCTGAGATAAATGAAGATGATTCGAGGTCAAGCGAAACGAAAAACGTGAAAGATTCTCTTAATTCTGATGTCTTTAGGGGGGTGGAGTTATTTAGGGGGGTGGAGTTATTCGCGTCCGTAGGAACTACGTAACCACTACCCTACACGTGCCCCCCGGGTGGTGCTAAACGAATAACAACGCCGAGTCTCGGGCGGCGGTAAATTAACCCGACCCCACCGGCCTAATCAGCTTGGTCTAACAGTGAGAGTAGGAAATGACTCCCACAAACCGCAACCCTGTGAACGCTCTCTACAGGATCGGTAGTCTTGGCTTAATTGCCCGGACTATGAAGAAGACAACTTCTATAAAAAATTACCCTAAGTCTACGGTGAGATTCGTGCCAAGGGACTGCATGGCTGGTGGGAGACCAGTCGCTAACGATCCCCATCGACGGACATGGCAAACGTCGTTGTATTAGCCTTCTAGGAAGAATAGGCGTCACCTTCCTAGTGACCTGTTATATCGACCTTACTCGTGGGACTAAAATGGAGCAATTAAACAAATATAATAAACAAACCCTACCAAACCCTAAAAAACCGACCAACTCTAACAGCATGATTCAACAAACTCTGCACGAAAACCTGTTTATTCGAAACAGAAGCAACTCGACACCGTCTCTGCCAACGAAGTCTAATGACTATAGCCAACACAACAAAGAGAAAGACAATCAGGATTCACAGACTGAGACAAAAGTTGCTAACGACAACATAACTTCAGACCATGAAGAATGGCAAAGGGATGAAATTCCTACCAGGAGAAAGAAAAGGAAAGAAACAAGTCCTATTCACGGCGAAGAGAATAAAAAACAGAAAAAAATCCCTGACTTTGTAATCCCTACACGCAATAGCTTTGAAGTACTTGATACAGAGCCTACGGATAAAACCAACAATGCAGATAAAGTGTATGTACCAAAACCAGAACCCATTTTCGTTACTGGCGTAATTAATGTTAATACGCTTAAGGATGTACTCAACAAATTTGTAAAAACCGATCTTTACCTCATGACCACTCTGAGATCTGGACACGTTATAAAAATTGTACCTAAAGACATCCAGACATACAAAACAATACGAGAAAACTTCATTGCCAATAATATCTCACATTATACTTATCAGCTTAAAAGCGAGAGGGCATACAGAGTAGTACTACGCGGACTCCATGCATCAGAAAATACTGAAGAAATTTCCAAAGAACTGTATGAAATTGGACACGAAGTCCGACAAATAGTCAATATCAGACATCGAGCCACAAAGGAACCGTTGCCTGTGTTTTATGTCGACCTAGAACCTAAACCAAACAACAAAGCCATCTTCGATGTGAAATATTTGAATAACATGAAAATTACTTTTGAAGCTCCATATAAGAAAAAGGAAATCATTCAATGCAAGAGATGTCAGAGATTTGGGCATTCCAAAAACCAATGTTTTAGACCCTATCGCTGTGTTAAATGCAGTGGCACTCACCCTACAACAACATGCATTAAAAAACCAGACACTGAGGCTACTTGCGCAAACTGCGATGAAAAACACCCCGCTAGCTACAAAGGTTGCAAAGTGTACAAACAATACAGAGAAAGAATACTCAAATTAGACTCCAAATCAAAAGAAAAACCAATGCCAAAAAATATAGAGGTCAAAAACCCGGATTCCCATCCGAGCTATAAGTCTAACCGCACAGATAATCAACGCTTAACTAAATCCTATGCAGAAGCAACGAAAACTAAAGAAAAATATACTCAACCAGAAAAAAAGTACGACTTGGCCAACCTTACGGACATAATAGATACAATGTTTGAAAAATTACAAAATTCAATGTTATCAATGATGGAAAAAATTATGGACAAAATGATGGACCGCATGGTCCAGCTAGTCAGCAGCCTGGTTAACAAATGACCCGAAACCTCCAAGTAGTCACTTGGAACGCCAACGGCTTGACGGAACGACGTCAAGAATTTGAAACTTTCCTCAGGACAGAGATGATTGATATTGCACTGATCTCTGAAACAAGATTCACACCGAAGACTCACATAAGCTTTAATAATTATACAGTATACACAACAAACCACCCAACTGGGAACAGCCATGGAGGAACAGCAGTAATTGTTAAAAGCAACATTAAACACTATCCGATAGAGGAATACCGAACAGAAAAAATACAAGCAACATCTATTAAACTTGTAGACAGCAAACTTGAAACAGTATTTTCCGCTGTGTATTGTCCTCCAAAACACACTATAACTGCTAATGACTTCACAACATATTTCTCTACCCTGGGTAATAGATTCATATGTGCTGGCGACTGGAACTCTAAACATTTAAATTGGGGATCTAGGCTGACCAATACTAGAGGGAGACAACTTTGTAAAGTCACAGAAGAGATGAACTTAGAATACCATTCCGGAAGAGAACCTACCTATTGGCCAACCGACAGACAAAGAATGCCAGACCTATTGGACTTTTTTATTGTTAAAAACATAGATAAGAACTACTTAAACATAGAATCACGTCAAGATCTCACATCTGATCATACACCAGTCATAATGACTGTTAATACAACAGTTAATCTGATAACACGGCCCCTAAGAATATACGATCTGAAAACTACTGACTGGACAATCTATAAAAATATAATCGACACGAAGACAGAATTAAGGACAAAAATTAATACAATAGAAGAACTTGAAAGACAACTGGAACAACTTAATATGACTATCCACATTGCTGCCAACTATGCAACTCCAAAAAGCTCAGGTAAAGGGCAACCTATGAAACATAACTCATATCCAAGGGAAATTAAAGAGAAAATACTCGAGCGCCGTCGTTTAAGAAAAATATGGCACACTACTGGATATCCGAGCGATAAAACTGCTTTCAATAGTTTCTCAGATAAACTTAAAGCCCTAATTAGTACCCTAGAAAATGATAACATTCAACACTATCTCTCAAATCTAGATCCAACGAGAGATACAAACTACTCGCTGTGGAAGGCTACCAAGAAACTTAAGCGCCCCAAAATCCACATCTCACCTATCAATAATGGAAAAGGAGGATGGGCTAGATCAGATAAAGAAAAGGCAACAATCTTTGCAGAACATCTAAAAACAGTTTTCCAACCGCTCCCTGAAAACGATCTCGAGCATACTATAGAAATCAAGGAATACCTTCAATCAGCGAATCAAATGTGTCTCCCACTAAAAAGTGCCAATCCTAAAGAAATCGTAGAAGAAATAAGGAACCTCAAGGGTGGTAAAGCACCCGGCTATGACCTTATTGATGCCACATTACTTAAATACCTCCCTCATAAAGGCTTAATGAAATTAGTTAACATCTTCAATGCTTGCTTAAGACTTGAACATTTTCCTGGGCAATGGAAAATCGCACATGTAGTCATGGTACCGAAACCCGGTAAACCCCCACAAGAAGCTACTTCATACAGACCTATCAGCCTGTTACCAACTATCGGCAAACTATTTGAGAGGATATTACTTAACAGAATGAAAGGACATCTAAGTACAATATTACCGAACCACCAATTTGGATTCCGGGAAAAACACGGGACAATTGAACAGATACACCGCATAGTTAACGTCATTGGTGGATGCCTTGAAAACAAATTATATTGCTCTGCAGTCTTTTTAGATATCAGCCAAGCGTTTGACAAGGTATGGCATGATGGCCTCCTGTTCAAGCTAAAGAAATATCTCCCGCATTGTTTTTTCCGAATACTTAAATCATACTTGGAAAAAAGATGCTACCAAGTGAAGTACGGTGATGATCTCTCGGAAATACATGAAATAAAATCAGGTGTCCCACAAGGCAGCATCTTGGGCCCTGTACTATATCTTATTTTTACAGCTGATATCCCAACAACTGACTACACCACGACTGCAACATACGCCGATGACACAGCACTACTTTCAGCACATAGCAACCCAGAAATAGCATCATCCCAATTGCAAAACCATCTGACAGAAATTGAGAAGTGGCTGAAGCGATGGAGAATAAAAGCCAATGAGAGCAAATCGGTACATGTAACATTCACACTTAGGAGAGAAACATGTCCACCGGTAACGCTAAACGGCAAAGCTATTCCTCAAGATAATAACGCAAAATACTTGGGCATGTACCTAGACAGGAAACTCACCTGGCAAAAACATATATGGACAAAGCGTAAACAACTAGACGGCAAACTACGGTCATTAAATTGGTTAATGGGACGGCAATCACAACTAAATCCTAACAGCAAGATGCTAGTATACAAAACTATCATAAAACCAATATGGACCTATGGAATACAACTATGGGGAACGGCTAGCAATAGTAATATAGATATCCTGGAGAGATTCCAGACTAAAGCTCTGAGGACAATGTTTGGCATCCCTTGTTGCATAAGTAATAAATACATATACTTTGACCTCGGTCTAAAAACAGTTAGACAGGAAATAGCCCAAAATACTCTAAAACATCAGGAGAAACTGACCAACCATGTAAACAAACTGGCGCATGCTTTAACTGGAGAAGGTGCTCTTCAGCATACCCGGCTAAAAAGAAGTGACGTACAGAGCTTACACAAAAGATTTAGCACATGACATAAAGAGAGTCGTATGAAAAGAATCTTCATACAAGTATGGCTCTTGAAGAAACCATAAACTGAGTAATCAGACAAAGTAGTGGCTTATTGTTGGTAAACAGATTGCCCCGTAGCGGAAATATCAAAAAAAAAAAAAAAAATTCTGATGTTCCCATTTAATGGTTTATTCCTCCCAATTAAGAAACAATAACTTAATTTTGAGATTTATTTAGGGGGGAAAACTTTATCCTTTTTTGACGTAATTCGAAATTCTAATATTGCCACACTACCTATTTTTTGGGAATCTAATATTTAAGTAGTAATTTAGAAAGTTTTAGTGGTTAACAAAACTGTCACTGGCAGACAGACGGACGGATAACACATAAACAGAACACCTCCAGCACGCTGCAGGCATGAAACCTTTGTTAAAGCATGTTAAACTTTAACATCAAATCAAAAATTTGCGACACAGCGGGATTCGAACTAGCGGTGGGCGATTATGAGTGATCGGCATAATCGATTATTTTTGTATTACTAACGTTGATAATCGATTATGG
>DVVJ01001948.1:0-10449 GCA_018234505.1 Junonia neildi neildi
AGACACACAGACACACAGACAAACATAGCGGTCAAACTTATAACACCCCTCTTTTTTTGTCGGGGGTTAAAAATAGCTATAAAAAACAGCTCTGTAATTAATACCTTAGTATAGTATCTAATAGTAGTAATAGAAAATAGAAACACATTACTGCTCTATGTAGGAACTATAATAATATATATTTTATTTCTTCTATAAAAATTAAATTTTCCAAACTGTTCTTTACTTGTTGGTTTATGATATAGGTACGTATGCTAACTAATCTCAGGAATTTAGGTTAACATTATAACACCATGTTACGTCCCACGGGAGAGAAGCGGTAACTACAAAGGTCGATGGACAAACTGGTATAAATATTTTAACATATGCTGACACAAAGTTAACAATTCTGTCAATCGAAAATATCTAGGCCAATATTATTATAATATTGCGCGAAAATCGGGATTCAAGTGTATCATGCGCTGCTACGTTTTGTACAACAGCATCTTATGAATTAGTGATTAACTGATTAAGAATGTAAATCTTTGTGTGTCAATTAAGAAATAATTATGCAGTATTCGAATAAGCTTTAAATATGCAAATGAAACGCCCTAATTAAAACGTTGCATTTGTTTTTGCCTACCTCTCTAAGTTTATTAATATTGACAGGTATTATAAAGCAAAAAGCTCGAGTAGGTATTGCGGTAAGGATAAAAAGACGTATAAAACATGATTATTAAACGCTTTGAGGTTTAACACATATCAGAAGGCTCCTCTGTTATTGAACAGAGCTATCAATCAAAGGACAAGAATGCAAATTTTAATTGTGGTCGGGCCGGGTCGATGTCGCGCGATATTATGATCGCAATTTATTTGCGCGACGACGCGGCGCGGGGCGGGGCGCACTGCACGCACTGCACTAGGGAGGGAGATAACCGCCAATTATGAATAAACTAGCTTTACTACTATGTTAATAAGACTTGAGATTTTTCCTCAGCGATTTCACTAAGCGAGAACACTCATTAATGGTTTTGTGTCTCCGTTATCGGACCTCGTAGAAAGCCTTTCGCGATAACCTATACCTACAGCCAAGAGACACTTTAAACCGTTAAGTTTACGGGAATCATTTTAATAGTATATTTTATTTTATTACTAATGCTTAAACGTAAAAAGCTGTACAAGTGTAAGGAGAGTTTATACTACTGCCCGATCTAGCCGGCAATAGCGCCATGGGGAAATGTAACAGTTGTAGTAACGATGATAAATGCACTAGGATACATATCGGATTTTATTTATCACTCTTACCTGCTCGACAAATATAAAATGAATTCCCTCGATAGTAACATGGTCGTAATCTTTTAAAGTTTTACATCATAATCGTGAACGTGTTAAAACTTGGGTATTTCACGTCGCCCGTGAGGTTTTCAATGTGGTCCGATAGGGCGAACGAAACACGCTGCGACGGACGCGGGCACGTCCTCATTTCTTAGGCTAAATATAATTTCACTTGATCATTTAATTATATGGAGATTAATGGGCGAGCAGAGATGCCAACATTCACGTTAATAAAGTGTACAATATGGCGTGAAACATTTACTATTGGGGCGTCGCGGCGACTCAGAAGCGTCTGCGAGCTTTGTTTATGTTGTGACAGTTGGCGGTTTATATAAAGAACTGTCTGTTATTTTTCAACATGACTAAATATTTACAATATTATGATTTACATAAAAATATGAAGTAAAAACTCAGTTTAGATTAACATCAAAGACTCTCCATAGGTAGAGTCCAAAACACTAGTGCAATATCTCTATGTATAATTAGCTCATGTGTCTACTTTACGAAAAGCGTAAGTTTAAGTCATATCTTAAATCTTTCCTTTACCTCTTATCTTCCTCCATTCCATTTTTAAGCAATGCGTACAGATGCATTGCCTGCTACAACAGAGGGCCCCTCTGGTGCTGCAAGTATCCTTGGACGACGGCGATCACTTAACATTGGTTAATGATAATTTTCCGCTACTTTTATAAAATAAAGAGACATATAACCATCTTAAAATAGTACTCTTTACAGTCCTATAAAAGATACTAGACCCACTTAAGCAATTATTTGTTTCACGAAACTGGCAACATGAGCCGGCAGACGCTAAAAAAGTAATAGAAGTGCCACTTATGCCTATTTATCCACATTCACCGCAAACAGTGGAGTAAAGGGAAAGGTCAACAATACGCAGCCGGTGGCGCCAGAGATAAAGGAATGAGGTAAAAACACGACTGTAATTAATATTCTTTACAAGTTGACATAGTGATATGATTAACAATTTTGTAGCATATTTAATTTAAAACAAAACTATCATGTTTATTATACTTTCCGAAATAGCAAAAAATAATAAATGTACAATAATTACGCGTATTGATTATTATTATTATTATAATTGCAGTTATTACATTGAAACAGTCATAAAATGAAACTACTATTACTTCATAATATCTTTAGAGACATATTTTATCAACATTATCGTTTCAAGAATATAATTATCCAAAGAAAAACAGCGGCGGCAAAGCTAAAAGGTTTATTTTTACTTGTTTGGTGACAAGGCGCCTCTCAGCGCCTTGGGTGACCTGATTATAATTTAATTTTGGTTTAAAATCTTCGAAACTACCTTTTAAACATACATGACCATATTTTAATCTTGTATCTTAATTTTGCCTACTTTTATTTTTAGAATGCCCAAAGAATATCATTTATATCTTTTAACTCTAGGTAATTATTAAAGAAATTTTTAAATACTGGTAGACCAATATACTTTGTCTTGCCTAACAACGCAATTTACGGGGTCCAATTGTAACAAACTAACCTCTACTCGAATATATTTTTTTACCAAATCAATCCAGTCATTTAAGGGAAGTTAAATGTAAATATACGTACAGCAAAACTATATTTATCCAAAAGTTAATTCTTATTAAAAATTTAAAAAATTTTGATAAAATTAATGTAGAACGATAAAGACAAAAATCCTGTTTGAAAGAGAAAACGATATCAAGTGTCTAAATGTTTAAAGCCGTGCGCCTCAGTAAGGCACACTAGACTGACTCTAACGTCTAGTCATATAAAACTTGCACTCCAATATCTCAACTCTACCTCACACGATCACTCGACGAGATTCACACGACACCTTTGCTGAGGCCAAGAAATATCACCTTTATAAAGAATATGTAACCATTTTTAATACAACTTTTGTTTCAAACAGGGTGTCTTTTTTTCTCATCCCGCATATATTCTCTGCTAAACTCGATTTGCATATTAAACGCTCGCAACTTATCATCCTCTTGGGTTATGTAATAAATTAATTAAACGGAATCTAAAGCAATTGCGTTTTCATTTCTAAATAAATCTTGATTTATGTCCACGCAGAAGAAAAACTTTTAAAATTCTTTGATTTACTTTACAGTCTTATCCTATTTTATATGTGGATTTATAACGAAGTATTGAAAATTTCATACAAGATAAATTGCAAAGCCTAGAGGTGTGTCGCCACAAAGGACGTCTCGCGCCTGCTAGGCGCGGCATCGCACCCCGCATGGTGACGGGCAAGGATTTGAATACAATACCGCAATAGCTCAGGCTCGTCGCCGTGTAAGCATGTATAATAATCTTCAAGGGTTCCAAATCTACCACATTCCTTGTATAACAAAACCCCGACATGCACATACAAATCTGTTAACCTCTTTCTTGATTGAACATACAAATCGCAAAGGATTTAATTGGCAATTGACTTCCAATTGGGATTAATAAGCATGAAAGGCCCAACGGTTACTTATTGATTTCGTGCCTACATATTTCATCCATTGAACGTTACGATCAATCCCCAAGGCTGCATTCCACCGAGCCGGCGCGACGACCAGTTGCGGTCGCATATCTCGATGTGATTTCTGTTAGTCTACTAACTAGCTAACAGAAATGTCGACATAAACATGTCTGAAATGAAGATAAACTCACCGTTGAATTGTTAGAAATATTACAAAGCGTAGTTGCGGTGGGTGTGTGCGGGTGCCAGCCGCCACCCGCCAGACTGCGCCCACTCACCCCGCAGCACCTCACTATATTCCATTTATCTCCACTGACGCCAGCGAGGGTAACTGGAGGTCAGTAAGTGATAGTATTCAGTCACGAGCGATTAGTCAATGCCACAGACCACATGCTTTGTAGACTGTTCGCACTATATCATACAAAAATGATACTTGGCAACGAATGAACGAACCCTCTGAATCATATTCGAATCATACTTTTTAATAGTCTTGTCATATTGTTTTTCATGTATTAATCTAGTGAGCAGTCTGATCGTTTTATAAAATATCAATCACATTCTCCGTTGTTAGTAACAAAGCGCTATTGCTGAGTTTCACAGCGCAGTAGTATGCTCATGATTCGACCAACTCTCAACGTCTTACTTTTAAATTGACTCAACAATCTACGATAACTTATGTATATCTGAAAATAGCGATATCCTAGAAAACGCCGCCGAAACAAGTTTATTTCCAGCGCTGGGTACAGTGACACCGTCTATAGTAGACTGGATGTCCTCGATGAAGATGCAATATTGGTTTCAGAGAGGACAAAAACGTGTAGACAATGGAAAATGTTGCGTCCTCGATAGTGAAGATGGCGGTGGCGGCGACCGTCTGACCGTTGCCTATTTGGGAACTCGAACTCCCTATTTGGAAAGCTGTGCTTCAAGTAAGATCGATATCGTTCTGTAACTGCGATGCAGCATACGGTGTGGCCCGTCAACCACCAATCACCTACCTTTATGGTTTACGTTTATATTACTATCTTCTATCGACTTGGAAAGTTCCGCTTATTTTATTGATAAACTAAATACTCGTTAATTTATTTAGAGCCACTTATAAGCGATGATTATATTTCACAACATTAACGGTCGTCATGTAAAAATTTTGATAATCTAAACGATGTCACAATTATGTTGATTCTTTTCTTGGATTTTAAACCAAGGGGGTAATTACATTGTATTTATAAATGAAGGTAGGTACATTCTATAAAAATAATAAATTTAATAATAATGAGTTTTAATAATAAATGAACGAAAATAGAAACTCACGAGATTACAAATTCTATTACAATTTCAAAGCATTCGTTGTAACAAAATGGGAACCGCAATATCCAAGTTATAAACTTCAGAAATACAAATGTACGCAATCGCAATATGTTTGTTCTGCATAAATTACAAGGAGATAGGTCGTAAGGTTTAACTATAAATTCCAAATATATCTAATCTATAAATGAATAGAATATTATCGGACTTATACATTCAACGACTATTACTATTGATATATCTTACTCTGGTCGTAACGTTGGCGTTTCTATTTATATATAGAATCGTGTTAGTGTTTACTTATAGATACCTGACTTCGACAAGAACGATCATAAAGCAGATACATTGTAGTTTTCTCGCTTGTAGGTCAACACTGAGTAGAGACTAAATACTTCATCTCTATAATTTTCGACGCATTCCGTTCTTATACCTAAAGATCATAAAATGTCTGGGCTGTCGCGTAAAATTAGCAAACACGCATGTTTATATTTTACAACTCGCTGAAAGCAACGTTTCATATTTAGAACAAATATCATACACATTGTCGTTTTGAAATATAAAATAGTGATTTCATATTCCATTGCATTTATTAATTTCTCGTGGAAGTGTATTCACCGATACCATTGAAAACGTGCGTAGGTGTGACGACTGCGCGTGCGCGTGCTGTTAAGCTGAATGAGTGCTCGTTAAAAAGCGACCCGCCGTGTAATTAGCTGCCGGCACAACATAAAGCATTAAAAATAAAACAAAGTCGCCCTGTCCCACGGCCCTCGGGCGCCTCGTGACTACTCTCACGGATCCATCACGAAACTTTACACTCGTACTGCATCTTATTAAGTGTTATGAAAGGTCTCTCGTAAGTGACAGTGCCTTTTAAGGAGAACCGAACGCCCTTTGCGAACTCTGATACCGCTGCTGACACGCCGCCCCACGGCGCGCGGCGATGCTCTCCGTACATTAATGTATCGCGTTTCTTGTGCTCGTGGTACTGCATCGCCTACACCATGCTCCATGGTCGATTTTAATCGCCATAAGTAACAGTAATTTTAAATATTAAAAACAAAATTACCCAAGATTCATTAACAAGTAAGCCTTGGAAAAAAATCCGTCGTAATTTATAATTTCTTCCTTCATTCGTTACATGCCTTAAATAGGCAAAGGTAGTCGCCGGGGGGTGCTATTATCACGTCAGAGAGTAGACTTTATCTCTCAATTTAGTGATAATTTCATAAAGACAAGAAGGCGGCGTCAGGGCTGGCGTCAAGCGCGGGAGGTCCGCACTTGCATCGCTTAAAGAAACTACTAATTGCGAGCCGCTTTAAGGATTCTGATCGATAACACGATAATGTGTTTAATGCTGGGTCTGTGTCGGTGCAGCACGTTGCATTTTGTTTCTAGTGACTCGGTAAAACTTCCTTCTGATGAAGCTTTTCTCACATAAAGTTACAATGGAAAATAATGACATATAAAGATATCGACTACATCGATTATCGATATCGATTACGAATTTTGTTGACATGTTTATCCGATGTCGTCTCAAGTATTTAGTACCGATATATTGTACCTAATACAATTAATTTAGCAATTGAATGATTAAAACTAATATTACTGACGACAGTTTACTTGAACAAACAAGGGGATATAAACAGATATACAAACAGTGATAATAATCATAGATGGCATGCGGCATCATTTGCGATGCATACGCAGTAAAAGACCTCTCCGCGGGGCTGCTCGGGCCCTCCGACCCTCGGCTCGGCTCGAACGCCCTCAAAGAGCACAAATTGCGACCAGTTACATTACATGCATTATTTAAACACGACAACCTTATAAGAAAGTAATAATGTTATAGTGTACGTATGTCGCGCGCGGTGACTCAGCCGGGGCGCATTGACCCTCGCGCAGCCGCCGACGCACACTATTCCTGTGCACACTACGTTGTTTGATACTCAAATATTACATAACAAACAGTTTATTGACAACACACTTTTAAGTATTTCCATCGACTCGTCTTTCTTCGACGTCTCCCAACTGTGAACGCAGCCTAAACATGTATCTAACAGATATCTATGTTTATAATTAATTATGAATATGAAATGTTATATTTTTCTCTTTGTTTTATATCAGTTTTTGAAATTAGAGTAGTAAACGCAATACAAAATTATAATAAATTAAAATATAAAAAATTTAAAAGGATTGTTATTATCAATAAATAGATAAATAGCAGTAGCGATAAGCCCACCTTTTGTAAAATTTATTTTGTGCAATAAAGAATTTAAATAAAATAAATAAATAGGTAAATAAAGCTAAATTTTGAAACAAAAATTTCTTATTTATTTTCAAATGAAAAATATCGTGTAATATTCGGAAATAAAGATGGGATTTTAATTGGACTACATTAAAAATATATAAAGATCTACCTAATCATTAAAACGTTATTACATCTGACATTTTGTGCTTGTAAAAGAGCTATCAAAGAGCAGAAATCAGTAATCACAAAAATCACTAGCAAAAAATATAGGCTCTATTTTAAGCGGCGTTTACATTACAGCAATCTATCCAATCTTTGAATATTCGCATAGCCATTAGCGCATCACTTCTTCAGAAAGCATTGCGTGAATGTATACCGGCGCGTCAGTATATCATTCATCAGTTGTTCTGTACGCGTGTAAATTTGCATACTGCGAGTTCGGTCTGGCGGGCATCGATGGAATTAAAAGAGGGCCGAGAGGGTCGATCTTGTGTCGATACTGTCACATGACTAATGGAGCAGGCGCCGATCACCGATATCGACAAATAAAAATATACCCGGGCCACCGCCGCTGGCGCTGCGACCGCAGTCAAGCCCAGCGCCGCCCGACGCACAGTCCCACACGTTCGCGCCGACACATAGCACGCCAACGCGCGCACGACTATACGTCCCCACTCTCCGACTATGCTGAACAGCTCATCACTTCTCGCGTGCCACTCTAAATGATTTATATCAAAAATATATATTTAAAAATGAGATATATTATACAATCATACACATACATACACCGTGAATCATCGACTGGACTTCGCATTTGTAAACCACAAATTTTATTTATCCCGGCAGAGAAATTTTTAACATTAGATATCATTAGAACACGATTTTATGTGATTAAGAAATACTTAAATATAAATCGACTATTAATACATGTGATCTGAATGTAATGTTTAAAAATATACAAACGCGTGACATATCGACTCTATAATTAATTAAACAGACGATATGGTGGTCATACGATGGACGAAATTATTAGGTAGTCAACAAAGTGCCTGTAGGTACTATAACATATTGCATATGATATGTTGTTGAGTCAGATTTTATTTCGCGCAATCTGTTACTACAACTCTGCAGCCACTTGGTTCTCATATCGACTCTCGAAGAAACATTTTAAGAGCAACTTCACAATAAAAGCTCTTACAAACGCATGACTCGTACTTAGAAAATATATAAATGCAGTTTGAACTCTACTAATACATAACATAGTAGTTCTATTATATAAAATAATGTCTTAAATGAAACTAATTTAAAACAATTTTCTCTTAGAGTCATGTCAGATACATGACAAAATTATATGAAATGTTAGGTATCTTTTGAGACAGACTGGGCTTTGGTGCGATATGTATTGATACAAAAAAATCTATAAAACAATAGTCGATATACATTTCACTAATAATTGCATAATAATGGTGTGCAAATATCAATGTTATAAAATTGCGTGTTGCGCGCAAATTAATAAACGACCTCGTAACACGAGTTACGCTGCAAAGATGTCGTTGATATCGTGGGTGGTATGTCACCACTTATGTAATTTGTACGAAACCACTTCAGTTGAAGCCAATTACTGTCCGATAATTATCTTCGCGGACGACGATCTGAAATTAATTAAATAACGCCATATATCGTTGTTGCATTTCTATAACTGTTTTGAATTTTTCGTGTAAAGATAAAATCGTATGACCGACACTAAAAATATTACCGTATAAAATCCGTAAAGTGTGTTTTCATAGAGCTACAGATATCATTTAGATAACAGTTTATAACGGACTTAACTGAATATCTGTAAGGATTTTTAACACATCAAAATATTTTACTTGTATCAAATTTACTTTTATTATTTTAGGTCCGTTAATTTTTCAGACAATTTGCAACTAATTATATATAATTATACGCATATAAATTGCTTATAAATAGTCTGTAAAAGGTCATATATAAATAACATTACATATGTGATGTTATCGACAAAAAGACTTAACGTTATCATTTAAAAACAATTGCTTGCTAAAAATATAGTGTTTAAACAATCGGAAGAGTAGACTTAATTGTTATCAGAGGTTCATTCTGCTTATTGACCTTTCATTGTTGACAAAAGCTCAAATAAAACATGAAACATTTGACCTTTTGACTAATTATAAAAAAATAAATAATAACATTATTCGTCGATGATAAATTTACGTAGAAATTTGTTTTGCCACATTACATTAAGAAATGGAAATTCCACAAAGATATTTTATGATAAATAGATTACAACTACTTCTTCCTATAGACGGTTATTACTAGCGATCAATTATCAGTCCATCACGACAAAGCAGCTCCCACTCAGCAGACATTTGTTTAGATAAAACATAAATAAGTAAATTGGTCAGCAATAAAGTAAGACAGTTTGACCGATGACCAAAAGTGGGCGCGGCGTGGGCGTGGCATCTTCTAATTATCGTCTGATAGATTTTAGAATTGACAATTGCATAATAAACAGTGGCTGCCTTTTATAATATAATAAATAATATTAGGTCTTCTTAGTTTATATTTAATGATTTTATTGGTAATGCTTATTTAATTAAACGAAACCAAGATAAAAAAAATCCATGTGCAAATGGTAAAAATAAATCGGTAAATCATTAATCATTCGCCGTCTAATTATATCATCATAATCGGGGAGGCGGTCCACGTCAATGAATAGGAAAATGCGTCAACGACTACGTGCAACACTAGACGTGACAATTTGCAGGTTGACCGGACACACGTCTATCAGGATCTTGCCAAATTACACCTTTGTGGACACCGTACGAGTTGGGCTGCAGCTGGGCAGACACGCGCCGACGACAGACACTTCCGCACGGGAGAGTGACGCGTCGACACCACTAAATATACGAAAATGATAATGAGACGCCCAACCGTCCTCGACGCAACACCTGAAACTGAATGCGGCCGCTCCGTCGCCCGCCTGTCTCAGCTTTACAGAGGTTCAACAACCGACTACCGAACTAAAGCGACACGACGCCTAGATATATGCGGTATGCGGTTTAATATCTACCGAGATCGAAATAAATCG
>DVVJ01001949.1:0-10447 GCA_018234505.1 Junonia neildi neildi
ACATGGTAAGCACATTGATTGCTTAATTTTATTAGTTTCGTTATTCGAGTGTCTAATGTATATTTTTGTTCTTAGGCTGTTGTTGCTTTAAAAAAATATACGGAGGTATTAAATAAAAGCTGGATGTCACAGGTCTCTTGTAAGCTTATTATAACAACGTTTTTGTTTTAATAACCGAAATTTAGGCTACCAGAAACTTACCAGAGAGTGATGTGACCCCCCCCCCTCACCCCTGTGTAGTATAATGCTTACATAGTTAAAACACTCTAGCATTATAGATAAGTAGCAAAGCCCACCACAAATGCTACTAAGCTAAGACAATCTCAAAAACAACCAAAAATTTTCAGGCAATTAACAGAAGAAGTAGGTACATAACGCGTTTCAAACACAAAAAAATAAAAACCACGTAATATCGAAAATAGGCAGGCAGATGTTATTTCGCAAACGTGCGCGCAACCTCCCACGTCGATGCTAGGACAACACTAAAACGACTCACGCAGCACCCGCGCCGCCCACCTTCCTTCTCTTGCGTCTACGAGGCGTACGATTCCACGAGTACCGACATATCTCCTAACGCAAGGAATGAAAATAATTACAGTACTGTGCGTTAGGGACCTAATCCATCTCTAATTTATTTTTTAATGTCCTTGAATTCATCTTTAAGTAGGAAGCAAATATGTATAATTGTCCTACTCATACCTAAAGAACTTTACACGTTAGATCCTCCCGCAAGGAGTGAAACAACACGATTATGTTCGACGCACAATACAAAAGTCCTGCAAGAGATCTGATAGATCTCGTAATGCAACGAACGTGTTAAAAGGAAAGATAAATATTTATCCGCGGCTAGTTTAAAATGTGTTTCAAAGCCTATTTTTGTTACCGCTATCGTGTTTAGAAGGTTTTATCGTCAAAAACGACGTCCGATGGAAATTTTTTGTGAATTATTTAGTAGCACACGCATGTAACGTGCCATGGAAATGGATATTTTAGTTGATATTTTGTACATAAATTGTATAGCAACGAAAAAAGTTATACGTTGATATTTTAGGATCCTTTTTATGATTTTAAATCTACTCCAAAAAGTCAAAATAGAGTAGGTTCATATATCATATTTTTTGGCGTACTATTGTATGTATATCCGCTGTTATCTTTGCCAGTTTCTAACCGATTCTTTGTTGGAGAGTGGGTATCTCCGAGGTAGTCGTATTAATTTCAGTTCTTCAGATCAGAAGATTCTAGACAATTAATATAACCTAAAAAAAATATATTTCAATAAATTAATTTGCCAGTACAATTATACAGTGATTTCTTCCCATTAAATGATCTACTTTTCTGAAGTATTATTTATCAGAAAATCTAATTGCGTTACAGTCGCGTCCACATAACAAAATCTACGATGTTGCAACTTGGCGGGAAGTTTGAAGTGGAACCTGGTGATGGTGCGTCTCGTGAAGGCTACCTGGCCGACCACAAAGTTGAAACCTATTTGATTGTACCACCAAAGGTAAGGCAACTTTTTCAACACTATTATTGAGGAATTGAACGTAAAATATTAGTAAAGAACTAATAGAAAGATAGAAACTCAAACTCAATGGTGAAGATTAAAGTAAAAATGTCGTTTATAATACAGAGCTAACTTTTAGAAACTAGTGGTTAAAATTGGAGATGGTGTTCAGATGTCAGATAAATTAAATCTTATTTGAATATAAGCAATGTTTAACTGATAGTGACTATCAATAATTCAATATCCAGAACCTCCGATTTTAAGGCTAAAAGAATCATATGGCTATGAGAAATTTAATCACTGAACGCCATATGTTTCGCCAACGGTTTCAGGAATTAAAAACAAACAATTTGAGATTTTTTGCGTAAAATTGCGAAGTGTATAGACAAGCATTCTTTGAAATATTTTCAAAGAATGCTTGTCTAATTTATCTTCTCTGTTGAAAAATTTTAAAGTCTCGCCAATGTTTTATGTTCGTGTACACTCTATTGTTTTCTTTAGTGTACTCTTTTCTGTATGATTGATGATCGTGAGCAAACATTTTTACTATAGGATTAACGTTAGGATTAAATGATGTGATGGATCTAGTGTCTTCCTTAGTACTCTTTAGTTTGCTATAATGTACACAATTCTAACCCAAATTACCGAAGGTCACATTTAATATAACGTCAAGAACAGTTTGCTCTCATCTTTTATTTCTACTATTTTATCTATTGATTCTTTCAAAATAAATAACACCTAAGCTTATAACAATATAATTATGTACCAAAAATTAAATCTAGAAAACGATATGTGTATTTTTAAACACATACAAATTTCTGTTAAAATTTGTAAATTTTATCCCAGTTTCCAACATCTAGGGGAAAGAAATTGTGAATAAAGTTCTTGATAGTTGTAATAATACACATTTTCTGATCCTATCTATCCCAAAATAGGAACCCAATATTGGAATCGAATCACGGCGATATTATTGAATATCGATGATGTTATATATGTAGATGATATCGTTTTGGCAATACGGTAATAAATGGGTTTATATAGTAGCAACTGTCCTTTACTTTGCACTTCTAAAATATAGGTACTTGATAAATGGACGCTTTTTTAATTGTAATCGTAAATACAAAAGTTTACTTAGATGTAATCCATATAATTATTAAAATATTTTGCTAAATTCTTCAAAACAAACTAAAGCCCTTTGATCAAGAAAATCCTGTCAAGTTATTCTAATAAAAAAGAAAGCTAATTAATGGGATTTTTTTCTATTAAAATCACAAAGTACAAAGTGAAATTAGCCATCCTTTGATCTTCTTTTAAAACACCGCCCGTAATGAATCTACTTTGTAATTTTCACAAAGATTTTTCATTAATTTAAGCCGTGAAAAATATTAGCCGAATTTTAAAATTTTATTATGATATTTTTTAGACTTATTTTCTCCGACCATTTTAGCATGAAACCTTTTATATCGTCGCATAATAAGATACACTTAAAATCATATTTTAAAATCCATCAAAAACTGTATTAACTAACAAAATTGCTTTAAACGTGATAAGGCCACTATTTGTAGGGAGGTCAACTTATGATGGACAATTTGGCACTTTACCTATTATGGAAATTGATCAGGCAATGCAAAGCAAATTACTGTTACTGTAACATTGATATGTAGATTGGGTTTTGCATACATCTATTCGCTCTATTTCAGTATTATGTTGGTTATTTACGCGTGTAAAGCCAATATTTGATTCCGTATTTGATGATTCCTCGAATATCAGGGGAATATGATTGCTCTGCGTTTGTTGGCGTATCAGTACATTGTGGATTGGGGTGTAAAAATAATTGGCTAGTTGGTAGAGGTAGTGAAATGGTAATTTGTTGGTATAGTCATTAAAGTGATTAGAGCATTGCTTCAATTTTCTCAGATTTAGACCATGGCTATGCGTCATGATTTTGATGGAAACATTTCCAGAAGAATTTTTTCTGAAACCTTAAACGCTATCAGTTAATTGTTTAATGTTTTTGTTTCTTTATTTCAGAAACCAGGTATATCTGAAAACGGACGTCTATCAGTATGTACTGTGGATCGTAAATCCAGTATTGTGTCTTCAATATACCAAGACGTATCTCCCACTAAGCCAAAAGAAAATATCAGTCCATGTCCATCACAGAATAGCTTTATTGAACAACAAGAAGCACCTAGAGTGACGAGAGTCGAGTCTATGAGGAATGCTGGAGGTACGTTGATGATTTGAACTACTTTCTGTTACAAAAACAATAAGATCTGGAGTTTTTTTAAATAATTCAAAACTAATATTATAAAGAACATTAAAAGGGAATGCATCAAATAGAAAGATTTATAAGATACTACTACAAAACCAAAACTAAAAGACTGGAAACTAAATGTACCTACTAAATGATATGCTTAAAATAAAAATTTCAGATCTCAGCAGAAGAGCATCAATGAAGGTGGATGGACCCAAAACAGTAGCGTTTGACAATAATAACGCCACCAGTCCTGGTGAAGCTCTTGGTAATGGAGCTGTTGTGACTAAACCTAAAAGTCGAAGCGGTTCCATTATTGGAGCTATCAGTCCTATTATGGGAACAGGTAATTTTACTGCTAATAATGAAATTTTTGTGATTTATTCTAAACTTTTATACAATTACAAAAATATGATAAAAGAGACTTATAAAAGAATAAAAAAAGGCGTGAATCTTTTTGTCAATGGAATTTAAATAAAGTTCAGATTTAACTTAAGATACTTATAATGCTTTTTGGAAGTAAATATCTAGTAGTCCTAGTGCAATTAGATTAGGCAGTGATACTAGATTGGATAACAAAAATTTTTAAATTATATACTACTCGCCGTTTTAGAAGTGAATTGGTAAAGAAGTTATTGATCTTGTTTAATAAATTAATTCTATTTCTTCAGACTTCGATACAGAAACGTCATCCGTGCAAAAGGATACAGTACAACCTTTTTATCTTCGGATGCTAAGTACTATATCCGTGGAGTCTTTAAGTTAGTTTCAAATGGTTGCAAATTGTACCCCCTTCCCCATAGGCATGAGAGCACCATCATTAAATGACCTCTAGAATAAGAATAGCAACCCATTGAGATATGATCATATTTTGAAAAGAATTGTCAGACAGGACATTAATTTTTTTTTCTGGCACATACATGTATCCATATCCTATAATGGTGCATGCATCTATAAATGTCGTGCATTTGATTTTGGAAACCCTTTCCCAATGTACTTTTGTATCATAAATCCGTTTTTAAAAGCGAATTTAACAGATAATATTTATAAGACAAAGAATCTTGGCGTTAATTACTAAGCGTATCAAAAATGGTAAATCTTATTATATTTTTTCTGATAATTGAAACTTTTTAGCCACTCCTGGAGTTCCAACGAGATCTCGACCTTCTAGCAAGATGACAAAATACGTCGAGTGTTGGGGCGCAGACAAACCGTTTGCAAACATCACAGATTCCACTTTAGCAAAAAATATTGGTATTTCTGTAAGTAGCTTTCGTATTATATTTTAGATAAGATTAGGATTTCAAAGGAACTCTTCTTTATCAGCACACTAAATAAAATTTTGTTAACATATTTTTACTAAATTCTACCATTATTTCTGTTTCAGAGTTTAGCGATGATCGAACAACATTTGCTTCCACAGCGGACGTGTTGCGATTGCAGGTAGGTATATTGTTATTGCATTATTGAATATAAAGTCACTATTTTATATTGTATTATTATAAAGGAGAAAATTTTGTAGTTATGTATGATAAGAATATACTTAAAAACTACTTTATCGATTTGAAAAAAATTCTCATGATTAGTGTTCTTCATTATCCCTGATTAATAAATCAAAATTTTGCTATTTTCAGTAATAACTCCGAGGGTCTCCGTCGGATAACACTAGGCTTCAAGAACACGGAACAGGAGAGGCAGTACAGAAATCAGCCAGATGCGCAGTTCAAGTATTATGTAGCGTGTGCCGCTGCATTGTTCCTGCTATTAGCGTTCATACAACTTTTGACGGTTCCTAAGTAAGTATTAAAACGATAATTTATATTTTTGATAGACCGTTGTTATCTTTGTTATTTATCCAATCGAAAATCATTACTGTGAATTGAGGATATTGTAGCTACTCACATTTTTAAATATGATTGTAATCATGTCTTTGTGTCTTGTAATATTGATGTAGTTGGTTTTAATTTAATGATCAGTAATTACATTTTGCACAAACAATTGATGAAGATAATAATAACATATCTTGCTATAAGAGTTGATTGTAGAACTGAATCAGTTAGTTGTTAATAATTTTGTATTCTTGTTTTATTATTCTTTCTAACGAATCTCTTCATCGTTATGCTTTTTGCACAACAAGTCCTTTTATTCATTTTTCGTCTGTAAGTCCGAGTCATCATCTCCACAGTCACTTCTTACTTATGCCACTTTTTCCTCATATTCTTATAATCTGATAAAATAATGTTCTTACAATTACTATAAAGTAGCCTATATTTATTTCCAGGAGTGTAATAATTTATGCATCATTCGGGCCAACGTTGATCACGCTACTAGTGTTCGTGTACCTGTCGTGGTCAGATGGCCGCGCTGGTATCCTGCTCTCAGATGTGCCAGATGACTTGTATGTGGACAATTGTACAAAACCTGGACAAGTAAGTGACATTTCTATACAAACTGTTTTCAGGTTTTGGGTTGTAGTGTTAGTTTTATTTTTAATTTTGATTGCTTATCTGTGTACTACAAAAATTAAAAAAAGTTTTTGTTTGTGCGTTGATTTTGGGGACTATTCAAAATTTAAATTTGAAAAAAATATCAATATTGATTTGAAACATTCAGGGTGACTATCACGCTTATGAAGGCACTTTAGTTCACCTGCTTAATTTATCTAACGATTTTTAGTTCTATTTTAATTAAAATATTTAGCGCGTGAAATTAAAGACTAATTAATAAAATAAATAAATTCTAAGTTTACTTCGTATTGAGTTTATCTAAAAATGTTATTCCAAGTATCAAAATATCTTCGTTAATTTCAGTTGAACTTTAGTTAATTATAATTATTAAAATTAACTTTTCCAGGTGGTAGCCAACAACTGTTACATCAGGCTGACAATGTTCGTGATCTCTGTGATCCTCATAAGCGCATGCGCTATCATAAATCTGGTAAATTATTTTATATGCATTATTTTATATATTAGCACTTTTGTCATAGTTGGATTTTGTCCAAAATATGGCTTAGTTCTAATTGTTTTCAAATATTTAGTCGAAACTCTAATAGGTATTTTCTTATTTTTTTAAACATTAACTAAGGAAGAATATCCAATTCCCCAGTATTTGGAAACATGGTGTATAACTCCGAGAAATTAAAATGGCTTTATCTATAATTAAGTCAGTTTTTTTATTCTAGAAAAAATTTATTTATTTATTAATCTTTCTGGTGTAAAAGAAACCTATGAATTTTTGGATAAGGTTGTTTTTTTTTTCGACTATCTCGGAAATAAGTGCCCTTATAAGAATCCAACAGTACCAAAACATTAACAAAAATACATACACTTTCATTACAGTTCCAAACATACATCATCCAAGAATTTCCATTTGAAATGAGAAGCAGTAACAGCAGTTGGAACGAGACATTTGTTACAGAAATACCACTACACTACATCGACGTGGATTCCGCTCCTGTAAGTATCAAATTTTGACGATTTATTTTTGAAAGCATTCAATTCAGCAATAACTTCTTTAAACCATTGAGACACCATATCATACAACGTGATGATAAAAAATAGATATGGTCTAAGATCTGGTATTAAAAAATATTCTCTTATCAGTTGTCATAGTGGCAAAGGTTGTTTTTAAAAATTCATAATATTGAAAATAACCCATAAAAATTGTTTCATCTAATTAATAGTTAAACAAGACATTGAATTCCTTATGTATGTAAAAACACACTTATGTATGTATCATTTATTTCTAATATGTACATACATTTGTAGTTATTTACTTATTTGTTTAATTTCCAGAGTTACCTCTACAGCTCAGTGCTAACTCTAGCGTCAATATCAGTGTTCCTAAGAGTTGGTTTTGTTCTGAAATTGGTGCTGATGCTGGTGACATTGTTGGTTCATATCACACTCTTCGCATCTGCTGAACTTTTCATTCAATATCAAAACCAGGATTTTGATACGGAGTAAGTATTTACGTCTTTAATTATTTTATTATTTAAGTGGAAAAATATCACTTCCATTTTTACGCTTCTTATGTTTGTGAAACATTTTTGTGAGTAAGTGATTGACGATGTAAATATATTTTGTAGTCGCATACAAAACTAATTTTTGCGAACATGTGTCCATTTCACTACGTACGTGATGACTAAATGCAAAATTATTCTGGATTCCTGAAAATTTTGTTCCGTTACTTTGGTAAAAACATTTCCAATTTCCAGACTATACCAGAAATGTTTCCAGTAACTATTACTTTTTTAATTGATTTTTTTTGAATTGAATTATACATACACTACAATACTTATACGACAGTTAATGTATTACAGGTTTTCCATGCTCCCCTACGCTGCAAAGGCTGGTCTAGTACTTGTATTCCTCGCTGCATTACTACACATCCTAGACCGACAGATAGAGTTTACATCCAGGACAGATTTCCTGTGGAAAGACAAGCTGAAGTTCGAACAGGAAGAAGTGGAAACGATGAGAGGAATTAATAAGGTTTTATTTTTTTAAGTAATTTGCTGCGCCTGTTCAATAAATGTGAGCAATATCATTTTGCTGGAACTTTGAATTAAATTAACGACAGGCGTTTTCCTCATTTCATAAAAATGTTGAAAATAACATTTATTTTAACAAGCAGAATTATAACGATAATAACAAAGTCTTATTTTTTTAGATGTTATATTCGAAACCGACATTGAAATAGAAAAATGTTTTTTTTTGTTCCAGATTTTATTGGAGAACATTTTACCGGCTCACGTGGCACAACATTTTCTAACATCAGTTGCTTCAAAGGTAATTACCATAACAATACCCTTTGATTTCTTATTTAGGTAGTTAGTTTTAAAGAATATTTTAAATCTATTTTAAATAATGTAGTCTGTAAATCTGTAGCATATGTGTGTACACAGTAAATGTATATGAAAAGTGAATACTGGAAATTTTGTAGTAATTATTTTAGTTTTGGATACCAAACTTTATCAGTAGACATTATTACTTCAATAAATATATCTAGTCTCTTTAACTATTTCTTTTACAGGAAGAACTATATCACGAGAGATATTCCAGCATCGCGGTTATGTTCGCCTCTATACCCAATTACAAGGAATTCTATGACGAGACAGATGTCAACAAACAAGGACTTGAGTGCTTGAGATTATTGAACGAGATCATATGCGATTTTGATAAGGTAACAGAACAATTTTATTTTTAAGCACTTTTATTTTGGTAGTTAAAGATTCAGCTAACTTTTGACTGACAAATATACGCGATAGTGAAACGTGATGTAGATGACTAATATGGTCAACAAAGGAAGAAACGAAAACAAGTTTCCTAACTACTTTCTCGCTTCGCTTTTTTTTAGACTGACACCTTCTTGGCGGGTCTGATAGATTACTCTCAATTTAAAAAAGTCACTAGCACGATTATATGAGTTTATTACTTAGTAAAATATTAAAGTTCAAAATTTGACTATTCCTTATTTGTTTTAGTTACTTCTGAAGCCAAAGTTTAGTTGCATAGAGAAAATTAAGACTATTGGCAGCACTTACATGATTGCTTCGGGTCTGCGACCTGGAAAGGAAGAACAAATTGTAAGTATTTAAGTAAATCGTGTTTATATTATAAAAATATATGATTACAATTAATAATATAATATAAAACATTGCTTTGACGATTTTAATAACCTAAAAACACTTTAAATGATGTTAATCAGACTATTATATATTTTTAAATAATATTTAGCCGAAGGCCAAATATATAGATGAAATCTTTAAAAGTTTTCAATCTTTAAAATAAAACGTGTTTACGAGTGAATTGCATACACTGGGAATTTAAAATTTTAATAAATTATTACTGTTACATTTTGCAGGATGGCAATAGCAAAGAGGAACACACGGTAGCTATCCTTGTGGAGTTTGCAATTGCTCTCATGACAATTCTTGACCAGATCAACAGGGAATCCTTCCAGAGGTTTAAATTGAGGATAGGTTAGTTTCTAACAAACTTTTTTGAATTTAGAAAATGATTTTTGATAACCTTTCTGAAATATGACAATCCTGTTTATATTTTTTCTTTTCTTCAAATCAGTGCAATTGATTAATAAATGTACCTATAAATTATAAATGTAGCAAATAGAAAAAAGTGCCTGAATAGTTTTAAAATTGGTAACTTCGATTTTTCATATTATTTTATCAGATTTTTCGTTAACCCATTTCCCCTTAGAGATACAAATCAATAGATGTCTGATACTGGTCATTACATAGCAAACAAAATAACAAATCCTAATTGTAATTCCATAAAAGACTAAAGTTGCTAAATGAAATTCTTAATTAATATTTTACAAATAATTTACGATAAATTTATAAATAAAGTCTCTCCCTAAATGTCAAATATATGATACAAGTAAAACTGTTTTACAGGTTTGAGCCATGGTCCAGTGATAGCAGGAGTGGTGGGTGCGCAGAAACCTCAATATGATATTTGGGGCAACACAGTGAACGTTGCCTCACGTATGGACTCCACAGGCCTCATGGGTCGCATACATGTTACTGAGGACACGGCTAAGTATGTACAATATTTTTTATATAGTGTAGGGGCAAACGATCTGATAGATCACCTGATGGTAAGTGAATGCTGGCGCCCATAGACATTTGCAACACCAGAGGAGGTACTAAATGCGTTGCCGGC
>DVVJ01001950.1:0-10447 GCA_018234505.1 Junonia neildi neildi
ATAATTCTTTATTGCGTAACTAATGTGTGCCAAATTTCTAACAAATTTTGACATGTCGTTTAATTCAACCCTTGTTATAAGGTACTAGAATTAAATTTTTGAAAAAAAAAATAGTTAAATACAAAGTTAAAAATGCCTAGAATCGAACTGCATTCAAAACTAATTTTTTTCAATTTAGTCGCTTAATTCGTTCTTACATAACGCCGTCCAATTGCGAAACACCTTTAATTAATACCTTTTCAAATATTGCTTTGAATAGTATTTTAAACGACACTTATTTAATTAATATAATTTAATAAATATCCTTACAATATTTAATAGAAAGGCGAATCTTAGTTATTATTAAGACTTGCAACACCTCACCACCATTCATTACGGTTTTAAAAACAAATGGAACGTAATAACATCCTATGATTTTACTTCGTAATTATTTTGAATTTCGAATTGCTACATTCGAAATCAACAACTGTTTTATAATACCACTGTATTAAGGCCCACTGTCTTGCTAAAAGATGAGTCTAGAGACCGTACGTCCAGCAACAATATTACATTCGAATTTTAAAACATGCTACGGAAAAATCAACCTTACTCTCTATACATAAAGTTGAAAATGATTTAGAATATTGTTCGGGTGTGCGTTTCTTTAGTTCAAAGGTGTACGTCGCCGTGGGGCGTAGTTATATTGGTCACATTTTACAAAGCAACGTTACACCCTACCATCACGCGTGCCGACCTCAAAATTATAGTATTAAATTTCGAACAAAGAAACCGAAAGCTGTACTTTTGAATTTTAAACGTAAATTGAACCCGCGAAATCAATATTGCCAGTTGTAATTATTCTATGGAGCATAAATTAACAACTCATGTCCGTGTCTTTATTTGTTTTCCTTGAGTAATACATAGGTACCTTTAATTTCCTTGCGGTTTTCTTTTACATATAATTATAGATGTAATGTGTGTATTGAGCATCTATTATCCTGTGGGTTTTACAATTTTTTTTCTTGGGATATAAATTACTGGTCGTTTTTAATTGACCGTTTGATATTCGTTTTCTCTATGTAATTAAGTATTTAATAAATTTAAAAAGAACAGTCTACTATTATTTTTATAGTCTAAAAAATTTAATAGTCTTCGTTCTCTCGACTGCACCGAACAATCTACGTCGTGTTTTGACCATCCTACGTTATATGACATCCTACGTGACAGGCGACATAATAATCATGCGCTCATATTATGGCACAACTTAAAGCCATTAAATAATACTCAAACATAAAACCACGAAGAAAGTTGTAACCCGGTCAAAATTGCCCGCGATTTTTGCATTCATTGACAACTAGCTGAAAACCTACTCAAAAGTCTCATGTTAATCTCGTACGCAAAAAAGATATTTAGAGTCAAACGTCGCAAAAATTTTCTTGGCTAAAGATTTTACAATAAAATTACTTAGACAAAATTTTAAATCAGGTAATTATTTACAAAAGTGTTCTTTTTAAGGTCGGGTAAATTTGTAATCCTCCACTATGAGCTATTTTCTGAATTCATATTAAAATGTTTTTTTTTTAATTACAAACTAACACGAATGCTCGTTTCCATTTCTAAGTGTAAACAATCTGTCGTATCAAATTTGCTAATTCGATATACATAATTACATATACCTACACCATTTATTATAATTGAATAAAAGCGTTATTCGAATAAACAAAAGAATGTTTAAAATAATAAAACACTCGAGTGTTATAATTGGCATTATGCAAAACAAAGGAAAGCATTTGTTTTCAGTCGTTATCAAAGCAATTATTTATTGTTCACGCTCGATCGCGTCCGTAAAGATACTGACCATAGTTAAAGCATTAACAACTTCCAATAAATATTTAAATGTGACCGAAGACTCGTGTCGAACTACGACCAATACAACATGACCTCCACTATTTATAATATTTCATATAAATAAGATTCAATATATAACGGTTTTGAACGCTATCTGGCGACCAATTAACGAATAACAAACTTTGGCCGTAACAAATTCTCGTACAGTTTTAACAATTTGAATTTTGAATGTTCATGTAATTTTGACATCGATTGTTAAGGATGTTCCTTCACTTTTAAAATGTTTGTTTAATTTATTTTATACTAATGCGTCCAACTTTTTGAAAATGGGTGTGATTAGAACTATCACCATTCATCATCTACCATACTTAAGTTCCTCAATCCCGATCAGTCTGAATGTAACAATGCTGAATCGCATTAACTTCTTATTATTTGAAGCAGGCAATACTGCAGGTTAAATAAATTTCTATAAATGTAACCTTGCTGTGCACTTCTTTCTTACAAAGAGAGGGGCAGATATTTTATCCATCAATTCAGACTGGAAGAACCAGTGTATTTGTATCTATAACATTTTCTACTCTACAAATTCAGGTTTTCACGTTAGGTTACCCTTCACAGTCAGAGCACGTTGTAGATACGCATGTAGATAGCACGTAGATGCATGTTGCAGTTCACAAAGAACAGTTTTAATATTTTAAGAGATTACTTACGTGCGAGTGTACAAACCAGCGTTTTTATGTCCAGAATAAGCAGTTTTATAGCCAAGCGTTGCGGCGGGTGGTAGCTAGATAAGGAGTACGTATGAATTTCTGTCATCTTAGATCACAATTTTACTGTACATCCATTCTTTCTTATACAGCTTGCAGGAGTAAGAAGTAATGCCTTTACATAATTCTGCGAACATACAATTTAGTAGATACGTAACTAAACCCAAATGCCCTAGACAAATGCCTTAAAAGTGTTTTATATTATTCAATTCATATAAATTTCTATTATTCCTACGAAATTCTTGTTCTCATGGAAATTTCTGGAAACAAATGAACATTATGCCATACCCTTCATACGTCGGAAATCGTAAAACAGGTAAGACATACTGGTTCATATTCCAAAAATTCAGGTGTTCCAACATTTCTTCTTATTATCAAACTAATATACCATTTCATACCAGTAAGCCACAGTGTACCACACCCCTAACATCGCAGGCACGCGACGCGCACATCAAACCAAACATATTCGTGTGTCGAATGGATTACACGAGGATACCGCTATTTGTTACATACGAATGTTATTTTATGTGTATCTTTTATTGTGTTTGAAAGCTAGGTTCTAAGGTGGTTGTAATTTGAGAGGTGTTTTTGGGATCGGAAGGTGGTAATAAGATTGGAGCAGACATTACTGGTACGGATTGGTGGAATATATCCCATATGGATGTAATTGTTCTGTTACGGTTAGAATCATGGGTGTAGATGGGGTAGGGCATGGGGTAGAGCATGGGAGGACGCTTGCCCAACACTAAATGTAATGAAAATTTTAAAATCCTTAAAAATTTTCATCAATTTCGAAATTTTAATATTCGTACTGCTGTAAGTAACAGCCTGTACTTATCCCACTGCTGGCCATAGGCATCTTCTCCTATTACGGAGAAGGTTATGGAGCTTAATCCACCACGCTACTCCTTTGCGGGTTGGTGGATATACAAGTGTCAGAATTTCTTCATAGCAAGCATATAGGACATATAGGTCATACGAATGTTGGTCGTAGTACTTACAGTGGTACTTAAATAACAAATATAATTTGTTATACTTCCTGTGGTACCACTTGTACCACAGGAAGTATAACAAATTATATTACCTACGTTATATCTCTCTACTCTGTCACCAGATCGTGTACCTAATTATGATGGATAGAGTGATATGTTGATAAAATAATTTAAATCGTAAAATAATAAATAAGCTAAAAATATCAAGAAAGTTGTCACACATACCTACTTTAGAAGTTATAACAAGTCTTCTAATCGAAGTACTTACTATATTTATTGAGCAATTTCCCATTCAGCAAAAAACTATTCGCAAGAAGGAATTTACATCCCTCTTGGCTTTTCTATGCCCATGCCTTTTGGCGCTGCCTTATAACAAATTATAACAAATTCCCTTAGAAAATATTAAACTCTGACAGTTACAACTAAACATTGGTCTTTAACCTCGATTCAAACCATTTCACGAAGCGAAGAGTAATATCTGACATATTAGTGGCAATTTAGTGTGGATTACAAATACTCACGCATACTTCTGACGCTTTCCTTGTATGTGAGTGGAAAAGTAAGGTATGGGTAGCTGATTTCTAGGTACTTCGCAAAATGGCACCTAATTCTTAAGTATTTGGAGAAACGGCTAAATCTATAAATTCATAAGTTTATTTTATTTGGGGAAGGTTTAATTTATTTTTTAAATTAACAATACCCCGAATACCGCGTGATTACCTCTTACCTTAGTAACTAATCATAATGTTAATATGTGAAGCGAAATTTTATATCCGTTTTTACGAAAATTGTGGAAACAGTAGTGGCGTTTGGCAATTTTGGTATAGTTAAAGTTTATATGGAGATGGATTCACAGGGCTAATATTTTTTATACAAATATATATTAAATCTTCGCCAACCAGCAGTAAATTAACGTTGTAGATTAAGCTCCTGAATCTTATCCTTAATAGGAGAAGATGCCTATGCCCCGCAGTAGGATATTCACATTCTTAACTTTAATACTTTGCATTAAATGCGGATAATAAATTAAAATATAAATTACTTCCACTACAACACACATTCATATGTCTGTATTGTATGTGTGAAAGTAGTTGTCAAGCTGTCAGATTAAAATCTTAACAAATTAAGTGAATGCAATGACTTAAGGTTTAATGTCAAAGATCGACAACAGAGCGTCTTCTGTTAATAGTCATGTGGCTGTTTTGTTCCTAGTACTAAAAACAAAATAAGGTGTATAGTTACCTTGTAGAGTTAGGGTGCGTAGAGTAAGAAGCTTGGCTCTATACGAGATCTTATATTTTTTAACCATTTCGGTCATATGACTCTCCTCTTGCCGACATTTTGGATGGAAATGCTTTTGATAGAATACTGAATGATTCTAAATATAGGCATTGTGTAAACATGTTTTTGAATAAATGACTATTCATGTTTCTGATGAGCCAAGAATATTGTATTGTAAGTTTTTGTATAGTTATTTTAAAACTAAAATTATCTAAAATCAATCTATGAACTTAATTACTCATTTCGAGTAGTTGCTACTGTTTAAAAGACAGGTTCTATGGATTAATTTTGTTTTTCATTTTATGTGCACTTCATATTAGAATCTCCTCGATAGGTGAAGGGGCCTTTGCCCAGCAGTGGGACGTTTTCAATCTGTTACTTTACTTTTTTACCATGTTAGTTTGTGAATTTCATATAGTCAGATTAGTCTTAAACTTTTAGAATTTTAATGTAACGTTACGTGACGTGGTAAATAATTTTCTAATACTTTGTGAAAATAAAATAAATTTTGCGTGTTTTGCTAAATATTTTTAAAATACTGAATGAGATTAATTTCATTTCAAAAATAATAATTGAAATCCAAAAATCATGCAAAGACAACTAAACTCTAATTTTAGAAAAGCTTGCTCATATTCTGATCAAAATAACAACAAAAAAAAACAAGTATTTAGAACACATAAATTTATTATTTATTTACATAAAGTAATATACATTGCAAAAGCACACGTACTGTGCTGCTATTGTAGGTTACTTCATTAAGTAACTATAATAGGAACAAGATAGGAACTGTCTTACCATTTTAAATTTATAAAAAAAAAACATTTTTCTTTTTTAAAATGGTAACACAGTCCATAGATAATAAATATTTACATGTTAGCCCGTGGTTAATCGTATTACGAAAAATATTAAATAATCTTGTCGTTATGGTAATCATTATACAACATTTAAGTATCTAATGTAATCAGTTTATATACAACTTTCAATCTACCACCTTAAAATTGACAATATATTTCGACATAATATGTAAAAATGTTAATGTATGTAATAGTGTGTATAAATGTTTACAATTAGGTATTTTATTTTAATAAAATGTATTTTTATATAAAAATTTGTAATCTTATAATAATTATATTTTATAAGAAATAGATATTTAATGAAACAAATATTATAAATATGTAAGGCTGTATGGATTACAATCTTTGCCTTTTCATCTACGTTTCCTTTAATACTTTTTTATTAATGAGTTAACATAACTATGTCCAAATAATTCAGATTTACTTACATTAAAATTTACGACAAATAAATAAATATATTGTGTAATTACTTTAAATATTATTGACACCTTTTCTATTTTAACGTTAAAATAAATTACCGTGTATTGATTTATGAACGTTTATTTAAATTTTTCTAATAAAAGTAACGATTCCGCGTTATTTCGTGACTGGTTATTATAAATATTACATATTTGTTTGTATAAGTTTTGCGTGACCGAGCTGTTAACATCGTGTTATGTAATGTGTTAAAATTCGGATTTGGAACGTGTTTAAAAAAAATTCGCAACAGATAATAACTAACTTTTTTTTTCGTCAGTGTCAAAAATCGATGAAATATTGTTTTGATATATGGATTAAACAAAATATGTTTAGTAATAATTGGTTACAACAAGGGAAGAATTTATAATTATATGTCTAAAATAATAAATATACTAGAAACATTTCAAAATTTTCTATCAACAAACATTCGTTGATAGAAGATTACCAGTAGATATACATAGGTATGCCTATTTCTTTACAATATATTTTGTGTTTTTACTAACTAAAACAATGAAAATATATTTTAATATTTAATATTAAGTACTACGCGTAATTTATTTGAACTATATTTCAAATACATTTGACATGTCTATTAAAATGGCGGTAGATTATGTACTGCGATCTAATTTGTAATACCAGCTCACTAATTAAATTATATTAATTGTTTTACGCTTCTATAACTCTGTTTTCACATTTACTAACAACTACATAATAAAATTATTATATTTAATCGATAACTATACATCGAATAATATTTACACCTAGGTGCATCACTGGCAATCGAAAAAAACAACTTTTTATTTCTGTATATTGCACATTAACGATATTTTTAATAACATTCGTTGAAAAAAACCTTCATATATTATATTTATCAACAGACACTGCGATACTAAATGCCAGTCGATACAACCTACAATAAATAATTTAGGAATATAATATCTATAAAACATTAAGTACTTAAATTGAAAACTATCACATGTATTCGAACGAAGCACATCATTTTTGTACAGTCTAATTTTATTTACATTTATTAAATAGTGAAGTACATTTAACTAGATTAGTGAAGGTAAAATCTAATCACTATGTCCTTTAACACGTTCGATTATCGATTATAAAGTCTGTATCGATTAGTAATCGAGAACTCGTCGATCGTAGGCGTCCGGCGCGAGAGCACGCGCCGCCTCGTTTCATTTAGACGCGTTCACTACAAGGTTCGTCGCAGCCTCCTCGCTAGCGCCTATACTCATGGCCTTCTTCTTAAGAATACCCAGATCCGTAACATTTTCTAAGAAACTCTTGTGAGCGGAAAGTACTTTAGCACTTTCGACGTCTTTCTTCAGTTCCTCCATGTCGCGTTTGAGCTTCGCTCGTCTGTTTTGGAACCAGGTGATGACTTGAGCGTTAGATAGACCTAGAGAGCTGGCTATCTCGTCTCTATCCGCTGGTGATAGGTACTTCTGGTAGAGAAACCGCTTCTCAAGTTCGAAGATCTGGTGGTTTGTGAAGGCGGTTCGTGATTTTCGTTTCTTCTTCGGCTGTGGTCTCGAGTTGAAGAGATTTAAGTGATTCGACTGACCATCTGAAACAAGAGAGATTACTTTGAGCATTTTTTTTCAATGTAAAGAGTTAAGGGTTGCGTGGTATCGGAAGTTTATTACTGAGATATGCGTTCAAAGGTTTCTGTTGTTGGATGAGTAAAATTAATTAAAAGTGCAATAAAACGTAGATAGTGTCGAAGTAGGTTTTATGTGTATATCACACATGAAAGTAGGTATGTGTCGTATAGAAGAAACCAACGTTTCGACTCGTTATCAGGTACTAAAACATTATTCGAGTCTATGGCACTGCAATAAAGTGCCCGCAGCGCTAAAATGTAACTCTTCCGTCGTAAAACGTATAATAAAAACACACCAGGGCTCGTTGCTTTTTAACGAGCATACAATAATATACGGGCTCTCTGTGAAATCTTTTTAAAAACGAAAGCAATCAGTTACATTGTTGAATAATGCCATTGTGATAATTATACTTATATTAGCACTATCTCATTTGAAATGGACTCTTTATAAATGAAATTGGCAACGACTGACTGGCAACAAATCGTCTTCAGTTCATTTTAAAGTATTTTATAGGTTCAGTGATCGTATTAATTCTTGGGTTTTTAGGTTGTCGTCATAACGCACCCCCAGATCTAAAGGGAGCTAATTGAAAATTGGGACGAATAACTTAATAGCTTAGACGAATAACCTATATACATAATTATGACACAATTAAAGTCCATTCGAAATCGGGTATTTTACGTAACATAATCCGTTTTGGAAATTGATGAAAATTTGAAACGGAAATGAAAATATTGTAACAATAGCGCTATTTTAGGTTTCCGTTAATGTTGTTCTATTTCGAACGTTATCTACATAATTTAGTTTTGCTCTGAAATCGTGCTGTGTAATTGTTTTTTTGTAATTAACTTGTTAATGTTTATGTTAATGGCGCACCTTCGAGCCATTTCTTTATCGATCCTTTAAAACAACATAAAACTATGAAATTATAATTAGTTACAGTATTGCATTTATATTTTATGTTTACCTATTAAGTATGTGAGGATATTGAGTCTACCTAAATTATGAAGTAATAGATATTTTACACACAGTTTTTAAACAATTTTTAATGCGAGTTTCAATAAAAAGAATAAAATCTCTACCTATGATAGGTATCTCATCATCTGTGTTTGACAATTGAGCCAGTTTTCATAATTTATGTTATAACCTTTTTTAACGTCTTTCTTTGACTTATAACATCGGAGCAGAAACTAAAGGAGTACCTATTTGTACTTTTATATTGATAATTCGTGAGATAAGCTCATTTAAACTTAGTTATGAACAAACACTAGCATTATGAATTAAATATGATCACGATAAATCACAGTCAAAACAATCGTAAATAGTTTGTAAGTATGTAAGTTCATTGTAAAAAGGTAAAGTATATCATAACCTCCATTCTTATATTGTGAGATCAGTCATCTGTTAAAGCGCGGTGAACCACAGATATTAATAAAATAATAAAATGACCCTTGCACTTCAAGATGGCCGTCGTTAACTCTAATTGCCTATGCGCAGTCAGAGAATCGGAATTCACTTTCATATGTACAATTATGCGAACCACATTATACATAATATGGTTTACATGATTTTTATTGTTAATTTTTTACAATCCTTGAAGGATCGGACAAGGGATTTTATAGTGTGTAACCAACTGTATCAAAAGGGGAATGATGTCTTTATAATGTATACTATGTATTGAGATGTCTTCTTAAAAGGACTAAATTACTTCATTTTGCTTACCAGCCTCTATCGTTCTAACAGATTTATGGTATTTAACATAATTATTATGACACTTCAATTGATGTATTTTAAGAGAAGGACTACTCTATACTGAATATTTTATTTGAATAATATATGAATAAAAAAACACAGAAGACATAACATATTGTTTTGGCAGTCGAAAAAATTTGCAAAAAAATATATGAAAATAAATCATTGTTTATGGCAACACAAGTTTCATCCTCAAGACGGTCTCTAATTGACTTAATCGTTAATTACCCGCAATTCCACTCATCGGACGTCACGTCATAACAAATGTCGGAATAAAGGGAACAATTTATTTATAATCTAACTCAGTCGGCAATCGCCTTTATTAATCACAGTCTAATCGCATCCTTAGCGAATCTGAACCTCAATTAGGACTGAATAAAACACCCAAAGTACTAAAAAAAGAGCTAAGTCACAAGACATCGTTAGGACCGTCTACCAGATGTAAGCGTTACACGATGTACAAGTAAAGCTTACGATATGCTATATTATAATAAGTTAAATGTATGGAGAAGAGCTTCATCAAAAATAAAATAATTTTAATTTAATATTTTCATTTTAAAGTTTTTTTTTTGTTTCATATTTTCTGTGATACTTACATGTTTCAGGAGGTTTATGGCCTTTGAGTAAGTATATGATTATATTGTACATAGGTACATATGTGTTTATTTCCTTAAGATACGGAAACAAAATGATTGATAGACTTTAACAATAGCATACTTAAAAGTGCAAAGTAAATAGAAAATAACCAACTTGTCAATTTTACGTATGAAAATGGCCGTAAATAATAATTAGGCCTTTATTAAAATATTTGAGACATATCATATTCAAATTCAAATTCAAATTCAAAATCATTTTATTCAAAATAGAAATATAAAATTTACTTTTTGAACGTCAAATAA
>DVVJ01001951.1:0-10447 GCA_018234505.1 Junonia neildi neildi
TGGATCAAATTTAAGTTGCAAGATTTGATTACAGACAGACAACGGGACAGGTGAAAGTAAATAAAAGCTTGTAAAATGAGTATTGCGGCAGATTAAATTATATAAATATCTCCTTTGTTGCGAACAACATGAAGTGCTCCAATACGTTGACTTAAAAAAATAATGGGTCAGCTTAAATAAAAGTCTTTTTAGAAAATACTACAGCTCATATAATCGAAGTTACACTTTCATTTCATTAACAATGATCACAAAAGTTTCATTTCTTCTGTTTACGCACCGCATAGAATATACAATTCGCATACAACTAAAAATTTCCAATTTATAATCGAACCTATTCATTTAAAAATAATTTACTGGAAACGTATTTTTATTTATGTATTTATTTACATTAAAATTCGCAAATACAACTTTATACATTTTTTTTTAATTTTTACATTGCCTTATTAATTTTATTTACAAATTCTATGTTAATCAATCTTAAACAACTTTTTGGTCAATTCATCTTACAAATAAATGTACTTATACTTCAATGGTTTACAAGTTTCACTAGTAAAACAATTTAAATCTTATTTAAAGTAAATTGACTAAGGTTAGAATTAATATAACTATTATTATTAACAACAACGAAATACTGATTAGAGATACAGTGAATAAATAAATCCAATAGCAACTAGTGATTAAAATACTTTAAACAAATGACTAGCGCCACAGTAAATTAAATTCTAACAAACTACAAAATAAGTATGTACACAATAATGATAAATAATAAAAACAATTAATATAAAATCGTATGTTTTGCTTTATTTTACGCAGCTAAAATACTATTTTTGGCAAATTCAAATTATAAACAATCCTTTTTAAAAACCCTCAGACAGACTCTTTTATTAGTTAGTACCTTGTGTTAAGTTACCTTTATTTTCTTTTTTATAGAACAAATCCAAAATACATTGTTACGTTTTGCGAAGGCATTAAAATACATATTAAAAGAAAACATACCACCAATACAGCTTTAATGTACTAACAATAGAAAGAGCTCAATAAAGTAAGTTTACGTCGAATATTAAAATTCGCCTATGCGCTACTGTTTTTTTTTTCATTATTTCGTGCGCGCTGGTCTAGTAAAACATCATGAAGAAATCTGAATCTATTGGGAAAAATTTAAATATCATAAGTTATACTACGATAGTTTTGGTAAGACGATAGTTTATCACTGCAACTGACTAAGTACTAACGGTCGCGGCTTCGATCCCTGCTCATGACAGACATTACAGACATCTTTATCTGTATTGCATGTCTGTCATGGTTTGGTTATTTGCGTGTTTTGTTGGGTGTGCTTCTGGATCCCAGATATAAGATCCAATGATTTCACTGGAGACTGTTGAGTGTGAAACGTTTATTTATTTATATGATCATCTTCCAAGGCTTGGCTGATTTTATCCTATAAAGAAATGTTGACTGGAACGTAGGTATAATACATTTTAATTCCCATAATTTGATTGCATAAAATACATGCACACTTAATAGAAATTAATGAATACATTAAGATAGGCGAAAGATACTCGTAATATTATAATAAAAAAATAAGAAAATTCAACAATATCTACATCTAACGTACTATATTAAATCTATGCTAATTGGTGTTTCAAATCGAACCTCTAATAGGATTTTAAATCTTAAATTAAGCAATAAACTTTGAAAACTCAAGCTTTAGACCTAATAGTGAATATAATTTATTATTATTGAACTATGTTCAACATAAGAAATAAGCAAAATCTAGATGGACAATTATTTGATAATTATTAACAGCGCTCTTACAAAATATTAACAAAGAAAATAAAAATTACATCAATACTATTATGTAGCTATGAATTAAAGTTAAGTGAGTTTTTTGTCATGTGGTGAATCTTCTCTATTTTTAGTACCTTTGAATTATTGTGTATACATAATACCTATATATGTATATGCTTCACATCTATTTAAAGATAATAACTTAGGGATTACACGGTTTTATATGAATATAGGCCATTTTATTCCTATTATATTTATGTATGTGTCCCACGATTTTTGTCCTCTTTTAATACTTACGATTTTCATTATTCCAACAAATGCTGCAATGCTTTGTTTTTATTTTATTTTATCAATAATGTACTTAAGAAGCATACAAATTGTATCGCATACGAGTATCTTCGATGTACTTATTTTATTATTTCATTATTTGATATAAATGGATTGCCAAATTTTGTAATTGGTCTTTTTACGGTAATTATATTTATAAATTACATCATTATAATATAGATGTAAAATAGTAAACATGAAGTATTGTTGGGTCCATTATGGAACTGAAAATTATAAAGAAATTGATCCCATCACTCGTACTCATACAAGCTACAAAATCAGATATTAAATATTAAAATTACTCTCAAATCTTAGTAATCCTATTTACATATTTATTAGTTGTTAAGATAATAAAACTGAATAATCGAAATTTTCGTAGTGTTTTAGGCACTATTTAGACAGCCATCAATCTTAATGTCTTATTACAAAGCTTTACTTAATCTAAATCTTATAAAAATGTTTACAATCTACATGTCAATAGGCAGGTAGTAACAATTCAATTTATCTATGACCTAAAAAGTGTGTATACAGTGTTATTGAATTTGTGACAGCCTCGAACTATGTATATCTTGTATTTCAGAGTATCGAGACAAAAGGGAATAATGCAGATATTTTAATATGATATAATATTTAAGTGGTAAGTTTACATATTGTCGGCTAACTATTGATATAACTAGATGTACATTATTTAATTATGCGTATTCACTCTTGTTAATTTCAACTCTGTTCGTTATATCTATTTCCTAAATGTTATTATTACATTGTTATAAATTATTAAGTTTTAACTTTATTTTTATTTGTGTCATTACAACAACGAATCTAGAAAACGAATATTAATTTAACATTTTATAGACTCTTTGATGTACTATTATTATAACCATAGTGCTATTTACAATAAATTTCAGTAAAAACATTTATTCATTAAAAACACTGTTGGTTCCTCGAACATTAGATAAACCTAAACAGAGGTGTAGATAACGCCAATCTAAGTAATAATAATACAAATGCTGATAATGTATTCAAAATATCGTCTAACGTATTGGCTAAAGCGTCTATCAATAAAGCATTTTGTATAATCACAACAGCATGTCCTTTCCGCCTAATTTCATTCACTACCTAAACGATATCACTAAAACAGTCTGACACATCCGAAACTTTGGGGAACAGCGAAAAAAACTACGGCTGACCTTGTCTCGCTCCGCGGCATGGTCCGTCGGCAGACCGGGATAATTATTTCACTGACACCGTTGATACATCTGTTGATACATACTTGATACTTGAACACCATCATCAGAGTTTAAAACTGTGTTAGATATAATCAATAGAACAACTAAATATAATAAAATATCGGGTGCATATTGTGTAAAAGTCAAAATTGATCGTGAAACAATTTCCCCGATGGCCTCAATGGGGCGTAGTTGTGTTAGGGGGGTCAGAGGACGGGCGCCGAGTTTCGTCGAGTTCAGCACAGGAGTTCGGAGTTGGAAGGCGGTACTCAGCTGGGTAGCGGCGGCCGTGAGGAATGTGGAGCTGGGCTTGAAATCTGCGGAGCGGGAGAGGGAGTTGTCGCACTTTCCGGGGCAGAGTGCGTCCGCGCTGCTGGCTGCAAAACGGGACTCTGCGGCCATGGGTGCGTTGAAGTTGCTAATGTTCTGTGAAATAAGAAAATAATTCCAAATGATTTTTTGTACACTGATGAATATATTTATCTTTTATTTTTGTTGGTGCATAGTAAATCTTCATAGATATCCGACTCCGGAGAAGCAGATCGGTTTATGAGAGATTGTAATTACTAAAAACCCCTGCGATGATCGCACTCAGCAAGGCAACGGAGAGGCTGCAGGATCACTTTCGCATGCGTATCCGCAACCCCTCCAGGAATTCGAAACATCCCGTAAAATAGCCTGATGACCTACCTAGAATAAGGAGATATAGTAGATGCTGGCGGAGTGGGGACGGCAGCAGTGTCTGGATGTAGGAAGTTTCTCCGCTGTTCAGCCCGCTCCCAACATTGTTGTAGACACCGCGCCATAACATCTGGTAAATTGTTCACTTGCTCCTGTAATTATATTATATATTTTTTTAATGGGTCACTAAAGCTGTCGCTAGTACTATTGTCAATTCTTCATTTATTCAATTTAAACTGATTTAAATATTTGAGATCGTAAAAGCATTATCGGTTTTATATAAACTTATAAAAAGTATAATATGTCTTCATCATGGGGCTAATATTAGAAATGTTAGTAAAATAATACATCGTTAATAAAATGTATGTCAGTGTATGGCAAAAAGTTGTTTATATTTATAATACATACTTGTAAATTTGTTAACTTCTCTTCTAAGCTGGTAAGCCTCTCTTCGATAGTGTCTTGCCTTGTACTCATGTCCGACACTATCTCATACACCGTGTTCTGGGTCTGTAAAAGGAAGGGGTCCTACTATCAATCGCATTGCAGCTCAATTTGCATTTTCGTTTTAAATCACAATTTTGTGTGTAGTATATGTTTGTATTACAAAAATTCAATAATCATGTTAGTTTTTCTTTGCAGTGTTCGTGTTATGTTTTCACAATTTAAAATCTCTAACACACAATAATAAGACTGCATGCTCTAAGTTTTAAAGCTATTTTTTGTTTATTTTATTTTTTGCTTCTAACAGATAGTGCGCTTAGCGAATGAAGACGGTTTGGGAATCATGCTTGCTATTTAATTAGCTGGGTAACGTCTACATTGCCTTTTTTGCGTTTTGTTTTCATCTATCAGGTGCTAGGCAAGGATCTAAATGGATCTTTGTATGAAAGTAGCGTGAGCTTGGAATTAAAAAATAAAATTGAAATTACCTTCGCCATGTCTGTTATCGTGTTGGCGTTGTCCATTAATTTTCTTTGATCCATTTTCACTTTTCTTAATCTGAAAATTTTGGTACGTTTTTATTATTTATTCTTATTTAAAGCGTCAGTTAGTATAATAGGTGTTGTTATAATTTTTATAAAGTTCCAAGATAGCAATTAGACATATATCTTTCACTTTTCTTGTTTTACTTAGTAATGTTTATTATCATAAAAACACCAATTAGAGTGGATTTACTTACGCATAAATAGCTAATAAGAATTTTCGTTGGTGTGTTCTTACTCGACCCGGGTGAACTCTTTTCACGAGCCTCGTATGTTTGTATATTAACCAAGTTTCTCTAAGAACATTGGCTGCTGCATTTTTCAGCTGAAATATCACAAGTCAATTCATTGGATACTTTAATACTTTAAGGAAACCATAATAAAACCAGAAAACATTTCAAACTGCAAACAAACGAATTATTAGTAGAATAAAATTAGCATCTAAACCAAATTCTTTGGCTCATAATTCTACAAACCAGAAGGGAAATTAATATATATTAAATATGTGTATCTAAAAAGGTATCTTTACGTAATATTTAATATTTTGTTCATAGCCTACTCTATATTCAAACGGGTATTTCTACAATGGCGAAATACAATCTATTTCAAACTGTCATAATCTTACCTTGCAAAGTCCTCGATCTGTCACATTGTAACAGTTACCTTACCTTTTTCGTGAGTTGCGTTTCCATCATGAAGTTATGAACATGCTTCTCCGCTCTAGTTAATTCTAATTTTCTTGAGGCAACGGTCACTAATAATGCTGTACATCCCGCCCCCTGTTAATTAGATCAACAATTGTGGTGAACTGATGTCAATGAAATACTTACTCTTTTAGTAAGTTGTGTGTCCATCATGAAGTTATGAACGTGCTTCTCAGCTCTAGTTAATTCTAATTTTCTTGAAACAACCGCGACTAATAACGCAGTGCATCCAGCTCCCTGTTAAGTGAATACCTTAATGTAAAATGCAAGCGAACGTGTAGAAGCATTCAAGATTTCACATTCCTTAACTAAAAAAATGCAGTTTCAGGCTAGAAATGAAAATAAACTATTTATTTGAGCTATGTGGTATTTCTTTTTTTAAGTAAATTCTTTTTTATTTAGTTATGCGAGGACAATAGACACGAATAAATAAAAAGCTAATAAAAGCGTTCTTTTTAGTTAAATAGAAGACATACACTAACTATCCGTAGCGTTGTCGATTACCCTCGTTAGCGTTTTATAAGTAATGTTAATTATACAAAATGTTTAAAATTATTAGCTGAAAAATAGCGTTATTAGTATAAAGAATTAAATGCCTTTAATTATTATTAATAACTAGTGCTCAAATCTTCAAATTCTAATCGTGTACAAAACTTATTATGGAACTGCCAACTTTAGCTGAAAAAATATTATTCACTATGTCTACATTAGGATTACTTAAATTACAATTATTTTTCACACTTCAAACCACTCGCAGACACATAATATTAATATGTTGTTACAACAAATATCTCTCAGTGCATATCCATTTAGTTGTGCAAAACACTTCATTTTATCATGATTTCCATCTTTATTCAACTACATACTCCGTTTTATACAGAACAGTACCAAAAGTGCAAATATATTATCTCAGTTTTACTTTAAAAGTTAGATAAAATAATTTTAGGAAAAGTGAGCCATTTTAAAAACAAACGTATTGTGCAATTCAGTGAAATAGTTAAGTGAAGAGAGAACTAGAGATAGAAAGGAGAAATGAAGCATTCCATTCTACAAAATAGTTCTAATAGCTGGCTTTAACAGGGAAATGGACGATATATTATTCAATAAACAATAAACATTTTATTACTTGGAAATATTTATTTATTTATTTTGTAGTCGGGAGTTAAATAAATTTACAGTTGTGTGTACATTAATCGTGAGATATATCTAAGCGGTTGTGACAATGTTTCGGTTAAATATAATATATGCAACAATTATGTAACTTTTTTATTCAAAAATTTATAATTACAATACCATACATCTGATTTACAATCTGTGAACATAAATATCAATGGTAACATTGAATACATAAAACAGCAGTGAATTCATTTGGTATATCTTTATAAGAAGTGTAAACAATTATCGTGTGTTGAGTGTCTGTTGAAAACAATAAATGTTGGTGTTGACTGACTTCATTACAACGTGAATCAAAATAAAAATACTTCAAGTGATAATTACTAATTTATTTAACACCAAATCCAAATAAACGATTGAACGGAAATAAAAAATAACTAGAATTAATATAATGTGCGTTTAACGTCAGTCAACACGAACACGGATGCCTGTGAGGAACTTACCATAATGCCGGTGCTTACGGCGATACCTCGGCCGCAATATGTGTTTGGCACAATGTCACCAAAACCGACGGAGAGAAATGTAATTGCAATAAGCCACATCGCATTGAGTAGGTTAGCATGTTCTTCATCGTGAAACCTTTTGAAAATAAATTTTATCGCTTTACTTAGTACGTCTACCTTCCAGTATTTCGTCGTTGAAGGTAAAAGGTAATGTGTAAACCTACCTATCAGTACTGCACGCAAGCATATCAAAGTGAAAGGATTTTTTTTTTGTATAAAAGAAAGAAATTGAAGAAATAGAAAGATCGTATCGTCTTGAAGAGTTTGACTTTGATTGTGAAATTGAAATTGCTTCAGTCAATTGTGAAGTAGATTATGACACATAAAATGGCTCACCTTTACCAACCTATCACATTTTTATAGACAAAGCAAGATAATAGAAGAAAAAGAAAACAGCAGTGGTTTTATTTCATTGATTCTTGCTACGTCTAGTTAAAGCGAACAGAGGCTATTCGAATTTCCCGTAGAACGATTCATAGAGATGATACCCAAATAGCCTACCATTTGTTATCATACATACCACCATACCGCAGGTGAGAGTAATGCCACGGCCGCAGTAAGTGTTTGGAACTATATCACCGTAGCCAACACAGAGGAAGGTTATAGCTGTCAGCCACATTGAGTTTAGCAAATTGGCATGGTCTTCATCGTGGAACCTGAGAGCCAAAATGCCCAACAAGAACCACAAGATAACCGATTGTATAATACAATATAGTTTGCATTTAAAAAGCCGGATGTTAATTATTCCGTGATTTAAATATTCAATTTAGAAAATTGAATAACTCATAAATAATTTTGAAATTCTATCGAGCCATAGTACAAGATCTTAAAAAACAATAATTTAGCATGCCTCTCGAACGATACAAAATAAACTTTAGAACTACACAAATACTAATATTGTATGATCTTCAGTACAACGTGCAGACTAAACATTTATTTGGGGTCAATACCAAATATAATGTACTGTATAGCCATGCTGTGAAATTTTAATTTACTTACTTGGTATACGGGGTTATGATAACACAGATAATGAACACTTACAAAGACAACGCCACAAGAGAGAAAAAGAGTACAGAAGAGGAAGAAGAAAGCCTTCTGCTTACCAGGAAGCAGAGATATCACTTTGAGCGTGAGTGTGACAAAAGTGCAGTGGTTTTGTGCGGATATTTCATTGCCAGTTCATTGGAAGCTTGTCTAAATGTGTTGGAACCTAGAGCCATTTTGTGCGTGACTATTTGATTTATACTTCGTATCACACCGGCAGTGTTTGTGTGGTATTCTGCCGTAGCTGATATAAAACTTTTCTTTTTTCGTTTTCTTCAATTATCAGTGCAATCCATTGTGACGTAGTATTCGACACAGCACTTTTCTCATTAAACATTTATGTGCACATCGTAAAATTCATGATTATATTCACTAACACTTACAGCACATTAAGCATTTTCATTTTACAACACTTTACTAAATCTAACACATAATCTAAGTCGAATTTTATATACAGCGATTGTGTTCAATTGTTTGATGGCTACATTAGCGAAAGTATTCAAAGTCAAACTCTTATCATTGTGATAATTATGAATTTCTACATTAACATCCTTTGAATATTCAAAGTAAACATTGGTAACAAAAAACACAGAGGGTAAGAAGCGGAACGAATAATTTAACAACGCCACAGTACAAAAGCATTAGCATGCCCATTTAGGCAATACATCGATAGTTGTTCGTAATAATTTTGTGTAAATAAAAGACAAAAAAATGTTCAAATTAAAATAAAATGAAAGCGATACTGATGACTCAAATACTGGTAACGATTAGCTTATTGATACACATAAACTAAATTAAATACTTTAACTTTTGTATGTACTCGACAGGAGACTGATAACGTTAATCATTTGTTACAAAAGTTATTTCGTGGATATAAATGATATCTAATACTGACCTTTCACACTGTCTCAATGTCCAGCTGGCTATTATCCAAAGTGATACCATAAAAACAAGTAACACGGTGCCGGGACATATAGTCATAAGTGTTTTTAATACGAATCTGAAATATAATTTTTTTAACAAAACAATTATAATAACATAATATTTCATTATATATGTATGATTATGTAAATGAAATAAATCGTTTATAAAATTCACTGTTACTTACCTAGTATTAAAATTAATTCTGTTCAAAGCTCCTATACTTCTAGAAGAGGCATCTGTAAATAGCTTGCTATGTAGCAACATAACCCTGCATATTAGATACAGACGAAAGAACATTGGAAGGGACAGTGTTACGTCATACGGAACCTGAAATATTAGAGAGAAATAATTGATAAGGCAATGATTAATTAACACTGTATGGAACACTCACATAGAAAACTACCAAAATATTGAAAATCATAAAAACATTTTCGCATATTTTTATTTATCAAAAACACTTTGGTTTAGCTTATATTTGGAAACAAAATATACAAAAGACTATATTTATTGTGAGTTATTGTTTATCTCATGCTCTACGTTGAAGTTTTGAAACAGAAGAACTTAAACATTCATTGAACTTAAGGGTTTTATTATATATTTAGTTAACCCATTATGACCTGAAATATTTTAGTATTACATTATTTTTTAATTTTTAGACATATATTTGTGGTAGGTCTAATTAATCATTTTTGACAGATAAATTTTCTCTCCCACTCCTACTTCTGGGAAAACCAGTAGGTGCCGTTTGGCACCGCTAGGTTCATATGTCGTCTCAGTTGTCGTATAAGTTAATGAAATAACCTGCTAATTATTGGAGATATTATATTTCTAAGTAGCAAATACATCTGATTTTAGATTGTACTAAATATTTTGTGATTAAAAAATAAGTCAAGAAACGAAGAGAATTTTTCAAGTGTAAATTTGAAAAAAATATTAAACCCTCGACATCGTATTCAATACGACAAGAGGACCTCAAACTCTTGGGAGATATTTTTTTATACACACAGACACACACGCAAGCGGATAAATTATTTTTCGATTCACTCTCAATAAGCCCTTTCCATAGCCATTTGATACCCGTTTGTAGAAAT
>DVVJ01001952.1:0-10445 GCA_018234505.1 Junonia neildi neildi
GCATGTGCCGGATGGACACATGTATATCCACCAATCCGTAGTGGAGCAGCGTGGTGGATTAAGCTCCATAACCTTCTCCCTAATAGAGGCCTATGCCCAGCAGTGGGATATGTAGGCTGTTAGTGTTAATCTTAAAAAAAAAAAAAAATCGATTTTTTTTTTAAATCACATAAATAATGGTTGCTTGTTCCAATTAATAAAAAAACCCTGTCCCTTTATGTAATGGCTTTATTAAAGCATGACTACAACTATTTATTTTTTTATGGCATCGTAAAATGACCGCAGTTATAATTTGTACACGAAATCCAAGATAGAGCACACTTTATTAACAATTTGAATGAGTAATAATTTTATTGTTAGCATTATTTTGGAAATATTTTAAAATTTAATAGCTATAAAAGTGGATTAAATAATAAAAATCTGAATAAGATCTAATATTGTGACGCGGGCAATATTTACGAAATTTTGGCGCTTGCGTTGACATACATACTTTTTCTGCAGATTAAAAATATTTAGTTAACAAATTCTAAAGAAAAAAGAGAATAGGAATAATAAACCATAATAAACATCTAATGTTGCTATGTTAAAAAACTTTTATACAATAAGTTTATCGATCATTACTGTAAATGATTGATTGACAATATTTAACAGTTCAAGAATTTTTTTTATAATTATATTTTTATTAATACAGATGAAATCTCAAATGGCTCCTGCATCAAAAGCGGGGAACGAATCTCGCGATCTTAAAAAAAAAAAACAAACCATAGCTTAAAAAGGCGGGCTGTCACTTACTTTTTTTCAATTGGATATAAACGGGTACAGATAAAGTCAGAGCGCACGCCTAACTTTTTTTTTTCTTTTTTTCGTTTATCAGATGGCTTACCGTTTGAATTTAAGGTACGTCAAGAAGTTTTAATAGAGTCTAACGCGATCTGATCGCTCGAGAGCATTAAAATAAAATTGTTGAATCGCTTTCTCACCCGTGAGCTGGCTGACGCCATTTTCCTAGCCGTCTAGATTGGATAAGAATTTATGTGTGTATTTAAACAAACTTAAATTTAGTTCTTTTTATAATATTATACTACGACATCGTCAAGTAATTTTTTTGGTTCAATGATGCAAAAGAAGCGTATCAACGTTTTAAATTAAATATTTTTAATTTCTAATACATTACATAGATATAAAATTTAATATACTGTTCTCATATACGTAAGGTATGTAATAGAAAACAGATCGATTTAATACCATAGAGCTTTATCAAGTATGACGGAACTAAACTTTTCGGAGGCGACATCTAGCGCGTCACAACTTGGAGGGTCGCCAGGGGCTTTGTTAAAAGCTCCGGTATCGTGAAAGCTTTGTGCTAATGCTATATATAAATTGCCACAGCATTAGATACCGTTCTGTTCATTTGAGACTTGCTAGAGCCGTTTTTACCTGCTTTGTTTAGATGGTTATAGAGTTGTCTATGGTAAATCATATTATTTACATGTTATATGATTTCGATACTAAATAAAATTGTTATAATATTTACATAATCATATGATTTCATTAAATTGACATGAAAAAAAAATTCTTACATTTTTTAAAAATAAGGCTGCTCAGATATATAGCTCATAACCATAGCATAAAATCATAGCTCAGAACCTTTGCCTATTCTTGCTTTAAGGTAAAAAAAAATACGTTTTGACATTTCTATCGTCTTATTTTCGCCTTTTTTCTAATTTTTAAAACAAAATAATAAAACAAAAATTTACATTTTAAACGAATATTCAAATCAAGTCTAGATCTAAGTCCATACGTATAGTTATTCCAGGTCTAGAAACAGGAAATCCCGGTACATTGTAGTCCAGGTGAAGCTGCGCCGGGACAATGGATTTATTGTCCCCGGGATAAGGATAGTGCATTGACGCTGTTAATTGCAATTGTAGGGATTTATGATGAAATAATGTTACTATTTTAATAAAAAGTTATTGAGATGGTTTTTCCGTTTTAAATCCGGCCAAAATTCGAAAAGTGGGTAAATTTTTTCGGTTAATGGACAGACAAATGTTCGAAAGAAAAATCTATAGTTATATATTATAGGAAAATTCTGATAAAGATTATTAAAATTTATAACTAAAAAGTAAACACTTAGAGTTACATTATTTTAAATTCCCGTACAATTTTTTTCCTCGGAGTTATAGCTACCTAGTTTTAATAATGACCCCAAAATTTTGATTCTTTTTTTTTTGTTTGTTTTTTTGTCATCCTTTCATTTTTGCGACTACTTAGTATATTTCAACACTATTTATTTTAGATAGTTTAACAAATAACATAAATAAATGTGATATAGGAAATAATTTAGAAAAATGTAATATCTAAGTACGTAACAAAGACATATTTATTACTTAGGTATACAAATATATACATGTATTTCTTATCGACGTGTGTTTGTGTGTGGAGTTCGCTGGAAAATTGACCAATTTGCGGTAATCCGTAACAATTAAAGTAATTATACGTTTAATCGTCGACGGGCTATGGTTAAATAAATTTGCATTTTCTTTTGTTTCTCTCTGATCGTATCGATGATAATTTATTAGGTTTAGATACATTTTTAATAACATATAACAATTTTTTTTACCTAACCCAACCTACCCGTTTACTCTTTGAAGTAAGTTTTTTTAAAACTTTCTTAGCTGTTTAAAAACCAAATATGCTTTCAATTACAGATTTATGTTTCTGGAGACCTCATGATTCTATAGAATTCATGATAACCAAGTATTTTTACTTACTATTGTTTTCAGTTACGTTCGTCTTGATATAAATTTTGTTACGGCAAAGACCGTCTAAAATTACTTTTCTATCCTTCGAAAACATTATTTTTGGATGAAAAATAAATAACGGACAAACTTACATTAAAACATTTATAATATTAGATAAAATTTAAGGTTATACGAAGTCATGTCTTGTAGAGAAGTTAAGACGTTTATAATTAAAAGTATTCTATTATAACAAGGCACGACTTTAATAAACATAAAGTAATTAAATACGAAAATATAAAATAATAATGGCGTATTCGTTACGTAATAAAACATAAAATGCTACGTTAAGTACTATTAAGTATGAAGCCTTGTGCCATTTCATTTGGAATAATTAAAAATTTGGCAAGAGATCAGATAGTCTGTATGTAGCAACTCGAAGATGGATTCGACTGTACATAATCTACTATATAGTTATGTATGTATTTTGTGACTTGTATCATCATATAGTTACTATTATTGAGATAAATCATTTATTTATTGCTGTGTGTATAACTATAGAGTTAACGCGAGAAAAAAAATTATTTTAAATTCCGCTTTTTAATCAACAGAAGTCTTTATCCGAAAAAATATGTAACAAGAAAATTGTTTAATAAAAAAAACTACGTACAAAAAAAATTAGATTCAGAAAAAATGTCACAATTTTTTTAACGAAATATACCTATACTTAACAACGAAAAAAAAACAGCAATTGCACCTTCAAAAAAAAAACAATTCTATCACCATCAACATTTGACATCCTCGAATTCGTACACCAACATTATATAGACGCCGACACGTACAAAATGAAAATGGGGGAGTATGGAAATGCTGGTCAAATATATCATGCGGGGCCTGACAGGCCAATTCTCTTATCTCTCCCGCCCGGGCGATCTAAGCTCAGCTAATATAAAATGGTTTTAAATTCAACTTTAATTCTGACTATCTACAGAATACTAGGTAGTAGGTACAAAGGGCGCGATTTACTCGCGTTAGATGAATATTTTAACGGATTTTGTCGTAATTTGTGATAAAGGTAGTGCTTTTTGATGTTCGCGGTTTTAGTTTTTTTATGATGTTAAGATTTTTTAAGTTATGGATTTATTAATGTGCTGGATCTTGTGGCTGCGTTCATGATGAAGATTGTGTTGCGTTGAGTTAACAGTATTAAAAATATAGCTAGCGTGTCGTGATGATAGTTTAGGCCAGTAGAGGCATAAAAGTTTAACAAAGTTCACAATATACTAATTTAAGTTTTTAATTGTGCAATTCACATTATTAGGTTTTTCATGTATGTCGCCATTACGTATTCATGTAATACGTAATGGCGACATTGTACGTAATAGTTTAAAAAAATATTTGAGATTACGTGACAATATCCCATAAAAGGCGAGCCAGCTGCAGTTTTGCAGTAGTTACAATATTACACACTTTATAAAAATAATTTAATAATTTTAAGTGTACCGAGCTTACAGAAAATGCCATGTCTAGTTTTATGTAAATTTATATAGCGACTTTTCAGAAAATAGCCGTAGAACATTAACCATCGGGTCCGAAGCGTCAGTTTACAACACCAGGACATCATAAAGTGCAAACAATGACGGCATTTTCCATTACAATATGTTTACCGATCCGTGGAGCGGCGCATTATGTATGTTATCCTGGTACGACGAGCGCCGCTGAATTTATGAGACACCCGCAAATATTTGGACGCTGCGAGTCGGATACCCCGATGGCTGACAACGGGAAGATTGCCTGTTTACTCGGAGCTGTGCACACTGGCGCTACGGCTGTCGAATGTGTGTCAGCCACTCGATCGATGGCCCTTCGATTTCTCGGCTCATATTCTCAACAATATTTTGGGAGAAGAAAAGTGAATCTGAGTACCTTTACTAGGTCAAGATTTTACCATATTTAGTTCCTGAGTTTATTTCTCAATGCAGTTTATATAAACAATTTTTTTTCTAAGTTGGACATTGCAGTTGAAACGGGGGCAGTGACGTTTGGTGTCATTAAATCTCGTAATAGGGTATCATAAATTGCAGGAGGTGGACGGCGCAGGGCGGCCGGGCGGCTGTCATCGTTTGTCAGGGCATTTCACGCATTGTTGGACAATAACGCAGCCCGAGCATTGTGGCGCGTGACGCGCGTGCTGGATGACCGCTGCGTGTCATGACAGCCTGGTACCCGCACTATGTCACGGCTGACACCTGACGTCACATAACTTAGATTACGAATGGGATTTTAGAAAAGATATCTGTGATACGGAATTACGCTCGTTGTAAGTGAAATTAGGATAATATTATGAGCCGAGATGGCCTAGTGGTGCGAACACGTGGATGTAAACCGAAGGTCACGGGTTCAAACCCTGGCTAGCACCGCTGGATTTTCAAGTGCTAAATTTGTGCTTAAATTCATCTCGAACTCGGCAGTGAAGGAAAACATCGTGAGGAAACCTCCATGAGCCGGAAGAAATTCTGACACATGTGTATCCAACCAACCCACAATGGAGCAGCGTGGTGGATTAAGCTCCATAACCTTCTCCCTAATAGGAAAAGAGGCCTATGCCTAGCTGTGGGATATGTACAGGCTGTTTGTTACTTTACTTTACTACTTTTACCTAGTAGGGATTCAAATAGGTCCTGTAGTTTTGAGTTTATTCTTTACATACCTAATAGATATACTCAGATACACTTAGATGAGAGGTCACATTAAGCATTAAACAAATTTAAATTTTTGTAGCTTCTTGTGAAACAACAAATCTAGTACAAGACCTAGAAAAGGATACTGGTACTCTTATCTCAAAACTCGAGATTGAACTGGGCCACCTACTTACGACTTTTTACTTTACATATTATCTTTTACAAGCAAATAGATTGACGAAGACTTAGGTATGGTATTTTATTTTAAATAGAGATGAATATTTTTTTCTTATGTAACATACAAATACGTATATGCCTTACATGCCTTACAACCTTATATGCCTTACCTTATTGCCTTACATGCCTTATATGCCTTACAACAAAATTTTTGGCAAAACAAAAGTTGACAAGACCATGATATGTCATGGTTTCAGCGTATTCTGGGCTGTGCTTTTCCAAGTCCAGGAAAACTATCCCTGTGGCTGAAAAAATCCATCTCCAAAAAAGACTAATTCTAAGACCTAGTCTTTTTTTGGAGATGGCAACCTTACCCTAGTTCTACAAATTCTAAAAGTATAAGAAAAAAAAGCATTGTTTATTAAGTACTTTTTCTAAAAGCAAAAAAAAAAAACTTTTTCGTTGTACAATTTATTTAAAACTATTGATAAAAATGTTTTACATCATTAAAATGTATAAAGATACAAAAGCTGATTTTACGACAAAAAGTCATAATTATTACTCGGAGAGGAAGTACCGTAAGCATTCTTAATGAAGTACAGTCTCAATAGTTATTATATCTTTAGCGGTTTTTGTAATGATACTCTGCGTCTAGCAGACATGATTTGTAAAGTAATAATTACTTGTTATTTAAATTATCTTCATTAAAAATGTATAAATTATATTATTTTACGCATTATATTTAGTTTAGTATATTATGTTAATTGTATTCATCGAATTTAAATTAATGATATTGTGACTTTTTTAACAAAGTACCTAATGAGGTAACGCGTTTAAAAATAATAATTAATTAATTAATGTATGCTAATGCCAGTGTCAATGATGAAGTTCATGGACACTTTCTTTAGCAATAAACGTGTAATTCTTAGTATTGCAATATTTAACTAAAATAAAACAATGTTGAGTTTAGTCGTATCTACTCGTAATATTGACCGTACGATAAGGTGACTTTGAACTTTGTACGTTAAGTTACTGTTTGTGTTCCTGACTACAAACTGCGCTGATTAACGAACTCGGTCGTACCTAAATAGCGTAGTGAGCTATTTTAAGTATGTGGCATAGAAATCCTTTGCTTGTTCAAGCATGAAAGGGTGTTAAGCACAATAGCTTGCTTATCGCCCCTCGCACTTCGAGGGCAATCTCGACCCTATACACACAAATATGCTGTTACTTTTTTTTTAAACAAGTTAGCCGATAGGACCATAAAGATAAAGTTCCTAAAAACGAACGCTCCGAGTTAAGTTATAAAGGGATAGTTAAGAAATTTCGGCCTTATATTTCTACAGCAAGAAAAAAAGCTAAAATCTCCCCCGATCGTTCCTCGAGCCTATCAGGAAATCACCACGAGCCGCATTCGCTTCTCATCAACAACTCGTTAAATGATGCAATCAATAGATAAGTGCGTATTTAATTGTGCTCGTCGGCCGTAATGCCGCGAGTAATTTTAATGCTTGTTTTGAGATGCGTAGCTAGCGGCGGCGGCTACCAGATGACGCCACGAATATAGGTGGAAATAGGGTCAGTGCTGTGTCGTTGATCCGAGCGGAGGGAGACTGCGACTGCGTGCGCGGGGCGCCCCTCGGGCCCCGCGGCGAGCCCCGGCCCCCGCCCCCTCGACCAGTCGCGCCCCGCCAGCCGCCAGCATTCCGCACTCGACACGAGGGCGAAGCGCACGCCCGATCATCCGATAATCGCGACCGACGCGCCGCGCGCCCGCGGCAAACTCAACCGCCATGTTTGACGTTTTTGGCTCTGTGAAGGGCCTACTCAAGCTCGACTCCGTGTGCATCGACAACAATGTGTTCCGCTTGCACTATAAGGCCACCGTGATCATCTTGATCGCCTTCTCGCTGCTCGTCACCTCGCGGCAGTACATCGGCGACCCGATCGACTGCATCGTTGACGAAATCCCGTACGCCGTCATGGACACCTACTGCTGGATCTACTCCACGTTCACGATCCCGAACCGGCTGGTCGGGCGCGTCGGGAAGGACGTGGCTCAGCCCGGCGTCGCCTCTCATGTTGATGGAGAGGACGAGGTGAAATATCACAAATACTATCAGTGGGTGTGCTTTGTGCTGTTCTTCCAAGCTATCCTCTTCTATGTGCCCCGTTATCTGTGGAAAACATGGGAGGGTGGACGAGTTAAAATGCTCGTGCTAGATTTAAATTGTCCCGTGGTCGGCGAAGACTGTAAAGCGGACCGAAAGAAGCTACTCGTCGACTACTTTCACACAAACCTACACACGCAAAACTTTTATGCATTTCGTTTCTTCATCTGTGAAGTGCTGAACTTTATAAATGTTGTGGGACAAATCTATTTCATGGACTTTTTCCTGGACGGGGAATTCTCGACGTATGGCAGGGATGTTGTACGTTTTACTGAGATGGAACCCGAAGAAAGAGAGGACCCTATGGCTCGAGTATTTCCAAAAGTGACAAAGTGTACATTCCACAAATATGGTCCTTCGGGAACCGTGCAGAGGTTCGATGGATTGTGTGTATTGCCGTTGAACATCGTAAACGAGAAGATCTACGTGTTCTTATGGTTCTGGTTCATTATCCTATCAATTCTTAGTGGCATTTCTTTGATCTACCGTGCAGCCGTCGTCGCAGGACCGCGTGTGCGCCTCTACCTGTTGCGCGCGCGCAGCCGTCTCGCCCCTCAGGAACAAGTTGAGGCTGTGGCTCGCAAGTTACAAATCGGAGACTGGTTCGTGCTATACCAGCTCGGGAAGAACATTGACCCTCTAATCTACAAGGAACTAATGGGCGACTTAGCGAAGAAGTTCGAAGGAAAGGACACTGTGTAGTGGGCGCGAGTGGACAGTGGGTAGTCGTGACGTGTGAGTGCCAGGCGGGCCGCGCGGGCGCAGTGCGGCAACGTCGTGCGCCTGCCACGGCGCCGCTACCTGCCGCGCCGCGCCCGCGCACAAAGAGCGCCGGGAGCGGCCGTGCACCGACATTCCATTACCTACACCCGACGCGGGGAACGACCTCCGCCGGGCCAGTCATTGTATTCCAGAACCGCTTTAAAACTCTTTACACTGCTGGTATGAAATAATGTTAGTTGGTATCATCTCCCGGATGACTTCGACTGATGCGTGCCACCGCGCGCGTGCATTTAGGGTAACGTTTTAGGGCATGTTTACGATAGTCGTAGATAATAGATAGATCTCGTGCCTTCGTTTTGTATTTTGTATTGTTCGTGTGCGAGTGAATAGCGTTGAAGAGACGTCTCATTGTGATATGTAATTATTATTATATCTAAATTAAGTGTTTATCGTGTACGATTGATCGAGTGGACGACGGCTGGCTTATTCCTAAGTTTTAGATAGTTATCTAATGTAATTTCTTTGTTATCGAATGTTATACTCGATACGATATTGTATAAAGCAATAATTAACTATTAGTATTAAGAGATCAATTATTGGAATTGGTTATCGACAATACCATAATTTTTACTAATTGAATACACGTGTCTATACTTTTTATACTGACGAAATCGAGTCGATTATGGTTGATATTTTCTAAATATATTTACTGCCACATTATTTTTTTGTTTCATTGTTGTATTGTTACTTACATCAGCTGTTGCATGGTGCGAATGATTCTATGTAAAGACATCAAAGAGCGAAACAAATACAAAGCAACAAAGCGTGGAATTTGAAACCTGATTTATACGCTGTCGCTGAATCAACAGTCATTATTCACGTACTAGTAACGCCATCTATTGTGCAATAAATTTAGTAAACGTATATTTTGATAGTTGTACGATAGATGGCGTTGTTATCACACGCATGATAATGAACCTGTGATCTCGTAGTGACAAAATATACCATTGACTGTTTACATTAATTCATTGTTCAGTCTATGAGTCTTGATACATTGCTATGAATAACTAGGTAATGTAACTTATTGTATGCATCGAGCAGAGTTACATACTTAAAGATTACTTAAAGAATAAAATTGCCCTCAAAAATTACATAGGTATTATTGACATATTATGTATGACAAGTGATAAATACAAACACATTTATGAATTCCAACAATGGATTATTTCATGTATATTTTGGTCTCTTTTTGTATTTTGACCACGTTTTTGTAACAACATAAAGCACAGAATACATAAGTAATGTTTGTCGAAGTGCTAACGTCAAAAATTCTTTGAATAGGCGACAGGCACCTGACTGGTTTAAAGAATACTTTCTGGCGTTCCGAGAAGCGCCGTTTTGTCTACTTTATTATTGGAAATAGCTATTTTACGAGACTTTTTAATAATCCTATTATTTGACTTAAACACTTTATTTTGAATATTAACAAGACCTTCACGCTTGTAGCCTTTGTTGTTACGTTACTTTTTATTCATTAAAAAAAAGCTGTTTACTACAAGCAAGAACAATAATAATACAATGGTAAATGGCTCCCTACTTGTCAATAGGTACAATTCATACTTTTATAAAATCATATGGTGCTCCCACATTGCCGTTAGAAATTGTTTAGTAACGTTAGTAAACATTTGTTGGCTAACATTAAATACAAAATGTTAAAAAATGTTTTCATGTTAGAAAATGTTTAGTAACGTTAAGTAAACAAATTATAACAAAACAAATTATAACAAAATCCAAATCCTTGAGTCTGTGGCACTATATTTTCCTCTAGCTTTTAGCGTTTGGCGCATCCAATCAGAGCGCTTTTTCTTCTTTTTTAAACAAAAAATGAAAGCTATTCCAATGAGCAAATCCTCTTGCATTTTCGTGTAGACGCTCTCAGAACGCAAACAAAC
>DVVJ01001953.1:0-10441 GCA_018234505.1 Junonia neildi neildi
ATTGCTTTCATTGGCTACCCGAGAACACGATCCGGACCTTGTCTGCCCCAAGCGGCAGAAAGACGCACTACGTCTTTGACTATTATCTATACTACCCCCTACCTATGAGTATATAGACCTGTGTATAGGACCATGCTTGGACCCAATAATGACGGCATATATGTCATCAGATAGCTAAATCGATTTACTTTAATAGTTACTATGGCAGCTCAGTTCAATTAACTGTGTGAAAAAAGTTATGACCGTTTTAAGTACCTACTGTTTTCATACAAATTATTACATAGTTGATAGAACTGAGCTGCCATAGTAACTATGAAACTACTGGAATATAGCTATCTGATGACATATTCGTCGTCGCTATTGGTTCCAGGACCAGACTGCATACATTTTTGCCGGTTCTCCTTTCAGTATTATAATAATTTTAATTTAATTTTAGTAAATGTACTTATTTTTTCTATAAATGAAAAAAAGAACATGTTTATTTGTAAGGAATTTATATTTTAAAACCCTGAAACGGACTTTGAGCTCTACCTACATACATGATTCAAGTACTCGAAATAACGTGTTTCTCGAAATCTGCCACAAATATTTCCAAGAATTATAGTAAAAGCAACATTACTTTAACCAGCAAAATCTTTATTAAATACGTGGGCTTTAAATGTAATATGTTCATATAAACTTAAAATATTTCGTGTAGTAAATTTTTATATTCATAATACTCGCAGGTGCTTTTCAAAAATATCTTTCAGTGCAGATCTTTTTAAAACAGAAGCCGTTTTTTTCTTTGAAGCCGTGATATTACTGTTACATTTATAAATTCCTTTTAAAATTTTAAATTTCAACACCTTTTCTTCTGCTTTGTAAAATCTGGCCATTTAAAGGTACATCTGTGCAGATTAAATAAGGGAAGTACTGTTTTTATGTAATGGACTTTTGGCATGTATCCAAAAGAAAATTTAGGCAATGTTGGCTTACATAACTATGTAATTACATGTATGTTTTTTATTGCAACACACATAATTAAATTACACTTCGTAATAAAAAATGAAAAAAAAATGTTCAGCTTTTTAGGATGTTTTAGGAGCGCCACAAAAAAAAATTGTTTACTTCTTTACAAGATAAGTATCTTCTAGAATCTTAGTAAATATCGTGTAATACCGTGTCTGTTCCTCATATACATCAAAAATAGTTGCATTGAGACGTATCGTATTGAAAGAAACCTGAAAATATCAGTTTAATAATGCATTTTATTGAACTAAAAATACAGATCTTTTCTAACTTTTATGCATTTTAAAGCGTGAGAGTAGCTATTCAAGTGTAATGGTTATACGGCGATTTAAATGCAGCGCTTGCTGGCTATTTTGCAACGCAATTAAATGTTGCCAACTCAATGGTACTTTGAAATAAGACTTTCTTATATTCTTTTTGTGGGGAAAAGGTTCTTTGTCTTCTGATGGAAATAGATTTTAGATCGTCTGATACTTTAACTTTTAATGCTAAACTGGAACCGCATTGTTGACTTAAAGAGCCTTTAAGATATTTCAGATTTAATGACAACTTTTATAATGTTAACATTACCTGGGTTACATAAAATCTTTTTAAATATACGCTAGCGCTTTTATTTTTACAACGGATATAATTCTGGTAAGCTTAGTTAATATTGCGTGGATCGCTTCACGGTAATTGTTTTATGTTTCGAAGGAGTTAGGAAGTAGGGAAATAAAGGGAAATAAGTTAGGCTTTTAGCTTACTGGACTAGCAGCTTTTTGAAAAAAATCTCATGAACTATCGCTGACTTGAAAATTTCGTGATAAAAATTCAGCAGACTTGTTATATTAAAATATAAGCCTATAATAATATAAAACACATAATCAGTATTTATAACTTTGTCGTCTAAGTAACATACCCATATATTAGCGTTATTTACATTGTTTTCAAATACGGAATAACATTAAACAACAATTAAAATACTAACCAATTTACCGGTCAAATAATCGCAGCGCCAACAAAGTAAGTATCACAGTTCCGCGCATTGCAAGTTTTGTCTATAATGTGTCTACGAAATGTGAATATTACGTAGACTCTAGTATCTAATTGAGCCACCCCGTAACAGTATAGCTATTATCATCTGAAGAGAGGGTGGCAGCCCCAGTTCGTTGCCGCTTCAGTCCGCGCGCGAACTTCAAACCAAACGCATGTGTATGATCCGATCCTCACTTCATTGGAAAACTTTTGCGATCTCGCGTCGCTACAATTAATCTTGTAGAAATATGAATGTATTATAATGGCATGTTGTTAAAATGTGAAATGTGACTGAAAAGTAAACCTGACTGTGCTGTGGATTTGATAATGGTTTTTAGACACGGTGTGCAGTGATTGCGGAATGAAAGGTTTGTTTTTTATAAGAATGACGTTTTTCGTTTTATTCTTTTGCTGTTTGAGAAAACTAAAACTTAATTTTGCTTTTTATAATAATTATTGTTATTAGCAATAAAAACTTGTTATCCACAAAAGTAGACAAAAGAATATTATTATATATAATTTATTTAATGAAAGACTTCCGTTTTCTATACTTGCACTTTATTTATCAACATTGATAAAAATATTTTTTGCAAATTTTTTTATATTAAACTATTTATTGATCAATCGAAATCATATTTATCCGGAGATTTTTAATAACAAACTATTATTTTTAGTAATTCTTTTAAATTTAAAAATTAAATAAAAATATTGTAATTAATGTTTAGCATTAATAACATACAAAGTACCACACACTGAAATATATATATTTTTCCTTCATTTGTATGGTGGTCGTCATATAGTAATATGCAATAATTTATATTACGGTATGAATAGCTGAGTGTGCGGTCACTCGAAAATTTGTGTAGAAAGTGTATAGTAATATGCCTGGCTATAAATATATTAATATATATTATAGATAAGTGTGTGGCGGGCTTAAATTTTATCGTGACCTTAAATATTTTTTTTAATTCTCTCACTGAGTCCCATTCTTTTGTTACCACAACATAGAATTCTGCCTAAAAGTAGATACCTACTAAATAAAGAACATGGTAAAGAACTTTTCAATGCTTTTTTTAAGAAACGGAGCGTGAAACAACTTGCAGATAAAATTAATATTATTTTCTTGTTTTTCGTTGTTGTTGTTTTTGTTTTCAATCTATAGTTGGTTCTGTAATGTTACTCCCTTGGAATGTCTTTCCTAGAAGCGATTAAGCGCTCTCCGGTGTTTCGATTTTATTTCTTTTTACTAAGTTTTAGATTCTAGATTTGTTTTTGTAAAAAAAATAGGTATTTAAGATTTTTTTCATTTCAATTTCCAAGTTTTATAATATTAAGATATTGAGTGTTAATTAAGACGAATTTTGGACAAAATGCTATCAAAAAGAGATTCACTAATAAAACAAACAATTCAATATTTGCGGTTTAGCTATAAAGTATTCTCTTTGACATAGTTAAGCCTTAAGTCTATTCGAAATAATACCTTTTAACTGTACTGGGATAAGAGCAGCTTAGTGTTAGTTTAATGTAGCTACTGTGAGAAACAATTTGCAAATTCTGTTTAGTCAATGCTCTAATTTTCTAATATTATTTTAGAAACATCTAATAAAAATTTCTTGTATTCTATGATTCGTTCATAAAGTTAATACTATATAGAATATTACATCGAATATTGTTTGGGCTAATAACCCCTTTTCACCTATTTGAGAATAAAGCTTGTAAAATCCAGTTTTATAAGATTTCTATACCCTTTTCTGTGAAAGCGTCTGTAGGCGTAACGATATTTACAATTTTATTATTAAGCTAAGGAATCAATCATGGGAAAATTAAGAAATTTTCCTTTGTATTTGTCTTTACCTTATTCTCTAGAAGCAATAAATACTATGCCTATTACTTTTAGGTTTCAATGCATCTTTTAACGAAACGTCATATTAAGATCAATAAATAAATGTATATTTCAATAACTATAAATAAACAAAGAAATTAATATGCGAAAAAATACTTGTGTGGATAGAAATGTACATTCATAGCAACAAATTCAATCTTGAAGAATTTCTTTTTATTTGTTAATCGAATAAAACAATAATAAAAACAAGAAACAACTATTTATAAAACCAGTTTGAAGTTTAAAAAACTATGAATAAATCTTTTGTTTCCATATCAAATAACTTTTTAAATAAGAACTGTTACCTCAGCATAAAAGTCAAATAACTTTTGAGGTCTGTCAAAGGTCTATTGTGAAAACCGGCTTAAGGTATATTAAAAGATTATTATTATAGGTAAAATCTTTCCAAATTTTCTCTTTTGCAAGTACTTCCTAAGAGTGTGATTAATTCATATACATATATACAAGTTGCTTGGCGAATCAATACAAACTTTTGAAGAATAGAAAAGATCATTTAGAATCTATTTAACGACATTTGTCTAAGTACAAGGTTATACGGTTTTCAAGAAAAATCGCGATTTTCTTCTTTTTTAGGAAAACTCTACTCTTCTATCTTTAAACGCTAATAATACAAAAATTAATGCAGTTTTTTTCTTTATTTTATATGATTAGTTAACGGATATTAAATTAAGTAATAAACATTAATAAAGTTGCCTTGAATGTAGCCATGGAGATAGAATACACCATGTACCTACTTACACCAAGTTTTTATATATTTTAAATATTTACCCCCCTCACACTTCTATGTAATTAATACATATTATAGTTAGATATATGCTAATATCATACATGATTTTTTTGGTCGGTGTACCTCAAAAAATTACTACTTCAAACCATCCTTATTTACTTTAAAAAAAAATTAGCTCTTATGTCGCTTTTGTTTCATTTAAATATCTATCATAGTTTGGTAGAAAATTAAAGTTGCAGTTTGGGGTTCCAACCCCCATTTCTCGAAAACTAATTAAGTTGGGAGTTTGAAAATTGGTCAAAAATTATTTTTAATATAATTAATGTACCACTTTCAATAAAGAGACCAGTACAGATTTCCTATGGAAACACGGTCAGACTCCTTCATTTTGATTGAAATAAAAATAAAGAACGATGTCTGAATATATTATTAAAAAGTGAAAAGTAATACAGGTAAGAATTCCAGAGATAAAATAACGAATAAAAGTAAAACTGGAGCACAAAATTTTTAATCATTAACTTTAATCCACTCACTGCATTTAATGACTTATTCCGTACATTATTATTCATGTCATGATCTCCGTCACAGAACGAAATGCTCTCTTGTAAATTAACTATGTAGGACAACTCTTATATGAGGGTGTAAATTGGCAAATTTAAATTTTATCACGTTATACGAGAATTTTTAAAACCTCAACTGGTAAATGCCGAGCTTGCATTCGCATAGTGGTAAATAACGAGTGCTCGCACGATAGACGTACTCTCTGATTTATGTTATGGTCCGTTATATGCCTTATAATAAATCGTGAAAATATAGATTAATTGGTACCGTAAAAATAGCGAATTTCAGTATAAAATGCTTTTAAAGTCTGATAGCGATTTTTAAATATCAAATATCAAAATAAAATTCGTTGTTTTACATTGCGAGTCATCGCACTGGACGGAAATCGGGATGAAATTTGAGTAGCTCACTAATTAATACTTTATGGGATAAATAAAAAAGAAGCAGGTACCTATGCTATATTAATAAAATAGGGTTAGAGATATAAAATAGACATTTTTAAGAACGCAAATAAAATATATCTGTAACTAAATTTCACGCCTACTCAAAATTAATTTTAAGTCCGAACACTATTGTTTTTAAATACAAAATAATTTTTAGAAATACGATTAAAATAATCCTCTCTATACACAGGTCATTCAATACAATGGGTCATCGGCATCACATTAGCGGTTGGCCTGGCGGCTAGTTCGGGGGACAAGCGGCCGCATTTCGTAGTGGAGCCGCCGTCCCGCGTGCTGTGGCCGGCGACGCGCGGCGCGTACGCAGCGTGCCGTGCGACCGGCCACCCCGCGCCTGACGTGCACTGGGTCACTGCTGAGGGACAAGTCATCACAACAATACCTGGATTAAGGTATGTTTTTTTTTCAAAAGTATTATAGTAAATCTTACTAGTAACATGTAACGAAACTCGGGGGACAAGCGGCCGCATTTCGTAATGGAGTCGCCGTCTCGCGTGCTGTGACTAGCGACCACCCCGCCTGACGTGCACTAGGTCACTGCAGATACGTGATTGTGACGATACCTGGATTAAGGTTTAGTTATTTTTTAAAAGTATTGTAGTACAAAAGTTTGTATGTTTGGATGTTTGTTGCGTATGGCTGATACAATTGAGCTATAATTAAGACATAGGCTACATTTGATTCTGAAAAATAGAAAAAATCTACAGCAATTATCACAGGCGCAGATGAAGTCATGGGTAGTAGCCATAAATGACTAATTTATAATTCAATGCTGATATTTCATGAAGTTCATGAAATGTGCCAATATAATAAGGTTTGTGTCTATTAAGGAGTAGGGTTAAAGATGAATCCTCCTAATGTTTTTCTTTTCCTTAAATTAATTTTGAATTTAAATACTTTACATTGCACTTCTAGGTAACATCATGAAAAATATTGAAACTTGGCGTGGCTATCACATTGGATTTTTATTTAATTTAAACCTAAGATTTTGATTAATATTTTCCATACTGACAATGAAGGCAAGTTCCTTCCAAAATTTAAGAGTCTCGAGGTATTTTTGAGTCAGTATTTTTCAATATTTTTCTTATATGTTATAATATTAGAGTTTATAAAAGTAAAAAAAATATTATTAGCTTGATAATCCCCATTTATATTAACACCGTAGAAGTTCGTAGCGTCGCCGTAGAGCTTCTACGATTAATGTCTTATGGACCTACGATGTTGTAACGACTCATTCGATGTAACATTTGATAAACTACTACTACAAAACTAAATTCCAATATACATTTTATTCCAAGAGACCCGACTATAATGTATGGTAATTCGTTTTAAAGTTCGTGAGTTAGGGACTGCGTACAAATCGATCGAATAAGTTTACTAGCGGCAACTATTATGGACGTAAACGATTGACTGATCTTTAGATTAGTTCGGTACAGCTGGGTGGAAGTCGACGACGGATACATTTTGTAGTGTTTAAACTTTTCCCATATTTTACAACTAGGCGGTACGAGATCGCAAAAAATAATAAAATCTATTTGTATTTTTTAGATTATTACGATTTTAATATATTCATGACTATACATAAACCGAAGTTTGTATAAGAAAGTGAAGAAATATTTAAAAAAATGTGTACTATCATGTAATTTACTTAGTTACTTCGAATTCAATAGCACGAATATTGTATAAATTCTAAATAGGTATATTGTTTCTATAGAATTTGCACGATTTTCTTAATATTTCTATTGATAAAAATAGATAATACACCGTTTTATTTTCAAATCCATGTTCATGAGAAAGATTGATACCTACTCCAATTTATATATAAAAAATCTATATTTTTAGTACAAAAAGAGATGATGAGTAAATAGAAATAAATAAACGACATAATTGAAATTCTGAACGTATTTTTTGAGCCAAAATACCTACACATTTAATAAACAAACAGTACGAGGCTATTTTTTCAACCTTGTTTTTCCCAATGGGCTTTACAAAATACGTTTTTTACGTCATTTATTTTCAAATGAAATGCTTTTTCGTTGAAACTTTTTCACATATGAATATCATGTTTACATCAACGTCGCCATTTATATAATTCGATTTTAGCAAATGATACATACATAAAAATTAATGTATTAAATAAATAATTTATTGATTCGTTCCAAAAGCCGACAACAAACTATAACTTCAATTAATTTGTATAACATTTCTGGACATTTGATGTAAGTAATCCCCAGAGGAAGTACAAATATATTAACTTTTATCGTCAGAAGTTCCAATATAATATGGACAAGCTTTTGTTGCTTTTAGTTCCATATTTAAGTTTCTCTTTGTTGTGGCCGGTGTTGTTAGTACCTAGAGGGAATTTTAAAAGTTACTTTATATGTATTTCGAGGTTAGATTTTATTGGAATTTGAGATCGTTTAAGCGGTGAACATTCGGAATATTGATTACGATTACGGTACTTTGTGTGGACGAACTTTGTACATTATTCTCCTCGATTGAATATTCTGCCCGCCTTAAATTTAAGCTTTTGTTTACTCATTTAGAATCTTTTTTCTCTTAATATTTTACATAAAAGTATAATACAAACACTTTTCAATTAATTTTCATAGTTGTAAAATTTTATATTGAGATCAATATATGCTGCAATCCGAGTCTATTAAATACTTTCCTCCGCTCCTAGAGATATGGGACAACTCATCGCAAACTTCGAGCAAACTATTCCAAGTCCCGAATGATATGTGGCATAACTAATTCGACTTTCTCGGTCGCCGCTAATAAATTGGCTGGGTTTCCGATCGGGGTCTACGGGAGCGTGCTCCCATTATACATATATATCTACGTACGATTATAATGTCGAGCACTTGTAATGAAAATTGAATATGTAAAAGGAATTATAATGTCAAAGTAATTATGATTTTTTTTATTAAATGTACTATATACCAAATACTGTATTAAACGGATTTGAGTAAGTTGGTATTGTAGGGATTAAATTTTGAAATAATATGTAGATAATTTAATATCGAGTGATAACGCGAAGTTCAATTATTTTAATTATTATACACGTAACGTGCATTACTGTTTAAATAGCAGAACCGTGTCGTCGTTGTGTTTCGTAATATTAGAGATACATATATTAAAATGTACAAAAAAGACGGCGGCCTATTTTAATTTTCATAATAATAGATGTATCTGTCACTACCCGGAGCCATGAGTTGACACTCAAGCCATTTCGAAACGGTAAGCAACTTACACATTTCTTATTATTGTCATTGAAAATATAATAATAATATTCCTTAAGCCGCGTTAATATTATATCACGAAAAAAGGAGTTCTTTATATGTTTTTCTGTTTTATTTGTCTTTTTTTTCATGTCGTACGAAATAAAAGTGAAATATTTTTTATGAAGAATTTAATTTATTTAAGGTTTCCATTAGACCTAGTTTCGGATGTGTATCTTGTATACTTCCATTAAGTTTTAGGTATTGATTTTTGATTAGGTACCTATATATTCGTGTTGTAAGTAATGTTGTCTTGAATTCAGTTACTTGAAATAAATATTATAAAAAAAAAATCAAAAAGTCATACTCATATATTCTAGATAAAAAAACTGTATTATCGCAAAATCATGCCGAGACAGTATCACCACATGTTCTTAATAACACTTCGTCAAACAGCGTACTCTGTAATAAAACCGGCGAGTGGGTATGAAATAAACGATTATAGTGACAGTTGACTTACGGCACGTGCTCGGAGACAAATGACCGAGGCGCGTGCTCAACGTTTTTCTCCACCTGACAGCTTATGGAATTGAAAATGTGTCCCGGCTGGCTGGAAAAAGAAGCTTAGTTGGTTTTAATGAATATTTTTAAATTACTCTTTTTTCAATTAATTTTCAGTTACCTTTTCACGTTTACTTTTATGCTTTTAGGTAACGAAAAGATTTTCCATGTTTTAAATTAGGAATGTATTTGTGATGGATTTGACATAATTGCTGATTGCTACGTGTTTAGATCGACAGATGTTTAGTTGTGTCGAAATGTCGGGCAAAATAAATATACATTTATACATATATAATTAACCATTACGTTACTTATTTTATGATTAATTTTATTTAAAAAAAGAAAGTGTCATACTTAAATATTCAGTTTGAGTAAAATATAAAATGTAACTCCTAGAAACAAAAAATGTAGCGACTTGGTTAAAAATGTATAGTCTTACCAGCCAGTGTAATACGTCACAGTAACAAGAGGGATGCAAAACAGTACAAACAACTACGTAGAGTTCTCTAAAAGGAAAATAGGACTAAAGTACATAGGAATATGTGTCATTTTCGTGTATCGGTGGTTGAGTCACTTCAGAACTCGAGCTTTAGCACCACCTTGTTGACTCCAAGTTGAAGTAAACTTTGGACACCTCGCCACTAAACATACATAAGGACAAGTTCAGATGCAACTTTTCTGTTGAGATTTTACTCTCAGATTATACCGTCAGAACTTTATTAAGATTTAATTTAATCAAATAATAAAAAAATAAAATAGGTCCACATCTATCAAGATACATCTCATACACACACATATATAAAGCCAAAATTACCTCTTCCCCTTTATTTCGATATGTATTTTTTATTTTTTTCTATGGTGTATTTGAATTATCAGTCCGATTTTAAATTTCTTTCACATTATATAGCTTATTTTTCGAGGGAAGTTATAATTTCGTCGAGGGAAGTTATGTTACTTCATGCTTTGTCGAGCAAAACATGACATT